>JAJOZX010001816.1:452500-467500 GCA_023014485.1 Bathynomus jamesi
AGAAAATTTTTACATCCGAAAATACGTAGTAAAATACTTATGGCATATTTAGCTTTTTCCGTCTGGTAAAATGAAACCAGTTATCCAGTATTAGGAAATATCCATCTCGGTAAGGGAGAATTTATTGATATCTTTCTTTTTACGATTGAAAATATCACGGGGGCGATTTCTTTATAGCAATATTTCCCTATTCTTGTAAACACATCGAGATGCGAGATTTGTATTATTATCGAGAGGTGTTTAAAATTGATATTTTATTCTTGTACCTTCGAAACAGTTTCCGATGCTCCATATTTTGGGTCTTGGGGGGGTTTCTTTTTTCTTCTTAATTTTATACGCTTTTACGCTTTTGTTGATGTCAAGTTGAATTATTTAATTTCGTAACTCTTTAATTTGTTAAATTTCAAACGGAATTCATTCTTTCTTTCATCCTACTCTACTCTCTTATTAACATTCTCCAAACAATACTTGCTTTCACCCTCCTCATAATGATATTATAAGACAAATAATTACACACACACACACACACACACACACACACCACACACACAATTTGAAGGTTCTATCCTTAAATGCTCGTAGCCTACGAAATAAAATAAACGAATTTTTTTCTTTAATTGCTTGTAAAGACTATGATTTAATTACGATAAATGAATCGTGGCTTAGCACTGAAACACGTGACTTTGTAGGGGAGTATCAAATTAGAGGTTATAGACTTTTTGTTAAAAACAGAATAGGTAGGCGAGGAGGCGGTGTTATGTTGTATATCAAAGATAATATTGCGAACGTTATAGAAGTAAAGCACACAATTCCAGAACCGAGAGATTCGACTATAGCAGAACTTAAATTGAACGATTTCAAACTTGTTGTTGCGGTTATATATAGGCCCCCTAATCAAACAGCTGATACGGACGAAGCATTATATATATCGTGAACTAAAGAGAATAATAGGTAGTGAGCAGGCTTTAGTTATGGGTGACTTTAATTGCGCCAATCCAACGTGAATTACGATACAATGCGAGGAGACGCGGAAGGTAATCGTTTAGTTAATTTCCTCGAGGATAGCTTTCTTATTCAAAACGTTGAGGAACCTACGAGGTTGGACAGTATTTTAGATTTAGTAATAACTACGGATGATAGGCTAATCACTGATCTTCAAGTAGTAGAACCGTTAAGCAAT
Source organism: Bathynomus jamesi (assembly GCA_023014485.1). Lineage (NCBI taxonomy): Eukaryota > Metazoa > Arthropoda > Malacostraca > Isopoda > Cirolanidae > Bathynomus > Bathynomus jamesi. The sequence continues at coordinate 453,681 of JAJOZX010001816.1, forward strand.
AGCGATCACAATATGGTAGAGTTTGTCCTCTCAGTAAGTCACTCGAAACCAGCTAACTCGACTAAAATTCCTAACTTCCAGCACGCAGACTTTTGTAAATTTCGAAATAAATTGTCACACGTCAATTGGGAAAACGTAATGGGATCTCCAACGCAAAAACTAATGTGGGAATCGTTTGAAACAGTATTTAGGACTATAAATGAGGAATATGTACCGTAAAAAATTAAGCGTGCGAAAGTAAACAACAAGCCCTTGTGGTTTACTTCTAGAGTAGGAGACATTATAAAGAGTAGAGATAGGGCTTATAGGCTACATAAGTGCGATAAAGACAATTTGTGGTTACGAAACAACTACATATCTCTAAGGCGTGAAGCGAAAAGTGTAATAAAAAAGTCCAAGCGCGAATTTGAAATCTCCATAGCCCGTGACGGTAAAGAAAACCCTAAGCGATTCTTTCAATACGTCAACAATAGAAATCCAGTAAAAAGTGTCTTGGGGCCGTTCAAAAATGTTAACGGAGATCTAGTTTCTGAAAACAAGGAAATGGCTACCTTGCTAAACGAATTTTTTACGTCAGTTTTTACTATAGAAGATGTAACGAATATCCCTACGGTCATAGACATAATACCTTTTGATAATGGTAATATTTTGGATAATGATAATATTGTGGTTAGTGAAGGGGAGGTAATGCGACATATTGATAAAATGAAAATACCGTACGCAAATCACCGGGGCCGGATTCCATATATCCCATACAACTAAAAGAATTAAAAGATAGCATTGTTGTACCGCTAACAAAGATTTTTAATGCGTCTATTTCTGAGGGGTGCGTACCAGATAATTTCAAGTTAGCAAACGTAACACCTATCTTTAAGAAAGGCGATAAAGGTGCGGCGGGAAATTATAGGCCAATCAGTTTAACGTCTGTTGTAGGTAAGCTACTGGATCAATAATTAGGGATCGTATAGTCGAACACTTAGAATTGCATAACTTAGTGCGAAATACGCAGCACGGTTTTAGGCGAAACAAATCTTGCTTAACTAATCTTTTAGAATTTTTTCAAAGCGTGGTTGACGTTTACGATAGTCATCGGGCGGTTGATATAGTGTATTTAGATTTTCAAAAAGCGTTTGACACCGTACCGCACAAAAGACTCATTGAAAAAACTAAGGCTCATGGAATCAGGGGTGTAGTAATAAATTGGATAGAAGAGTGGTTGCGAGGTAGGAAACAGAGGGTGGTCGTTGATGGAGCGGAGTCGTGTTGGGCTAATGTAGCGAGTGGCGTTCCTCAGGGTTCTGTATTGGGCCCCTTGCTTTTTCTTATATATATTAACGATTTAGATGTCGGCCTAGTCAGTACAGTTTCAAAGTTTGCGGATGACACGAAGCTGGGTGGTACGGCGATTAATGACGAAGATAGAGGTAAAATCCAGGAAGATCTGAATAAAATCGTTAATTGGTCAGTCACATGGCAAATGAGATTTAACGTCGATAAGTGCAAAATTTTACATATAGGTTCGCGTAACGGTAATTTTGCGTATAGTACGTCAGGGAAGGAGTTAACAAGCGTAGAGCAGGAAAAAAATTTAGGAGTTATAGTCACTGGTGATTTAAAAGTAGCGAAACAAAGCGCAGCAGCGGTCAATAAAGCGAACAAAGTGTTAGATTTTATAGCTCGGAATTTTGAGTACAAATCGCGGGATATTATAGTTCCTCTTTATAAATCATTAGTTAGACCCCATTTGGAGTACGCGATCCAATTTTGGAATCCGCATATGCGAAAAGATTTAGACAAACTCGAAAGAGTTCAAAGACGAGCAACTAAGATGATTCCGTTGCTTAGGTCAAAGTCGTACGAGGATAGGCTTAAGGAGTTAAAATTGACTGCACTCGAGACTAGGAGGCTAACGATAACGTAGAGAGAGATTTCTTTTTATAAATATCTCAATATAATAGGACTAGAAATAGCGGGTGTAAGTTGACAAGTAGAAGGTTCGAGACAGCAGTTGCCAAAAACTTTTTTACGCATAGAATAGTAAATAGCTGGAATAGTTTGTCGGAAGAAGTAATTAGTAGCACATCTATAAACATGTTTAAAAGTCGATTAGACGCATATGTTGATAGATTGGATATAGTTTAAGGTAGTAAAATTAAGGCTTTGTGGTTCGGAACCCACGTAAAATTGTAGGTCCCCTCCGCCACCACGGAGGACATGCACAATACACAATTACGAACACAGTTAGGTAGACAAGCCATGAGTGGATCCTAGGGTCTTTGTTGGTCTGAAACATTATAACATATATATATATATATATATATATATATATATATATATATAGAGAGAGAGAGAGAGAGAGAGAGAGAGGAGAGAGAGAGAATAATGATGATGTTGGATAATGTCAAATGATGATCTATGTTCGTCTATACACGCCTAAACACCAAGGGTAATTTGCACCAAATCTAGTATAAACATTAAGGGAAAACCAGGGAAGGTTTTAGTAACACACCCGTTCCTCCCAGTCCACCTACCTTGTCTAGGTTGTGTTTCCGGCGAGCAGGGGGGAATGTTTGTGGTGCGCAAGGCGCAACAGACATTCTTGTATGTGTGTATATATATATATATATATATATATATATATATATATATATATATATATATAGCGGTCAGACAAAGAAATTCCTTTTCCTTGCCATTCTCAAACATCATGGAATCAAAACAAAGGCTATACACGTGGGCATGAAACTGGCCCACACAGGAAACACAGTTTCTGTGGTATTTCCCGAAGCGACCACCAGAAGACGTCACCAAGACCTATAAAATGCAACTTCTTCCTCAAATCATTCTCACTTCTCACTTGCCATTTTCTCGTCTTGGTCGTCACGTCTCACTCTCAGCACCTTCGTCGGTAGCACCACTCGTCAAGCCATCCGCTCAACGGCCTTCCCCGGAGAGCGGCCTGCTGTTCCTTCAAGGCTCCGGTCGAGCCTACACGAAGTCTATCATCAAGTAAGGCTCTCTACCAAACCCCGCTCCGCTCTTTACTTCTCCTCGTGAATCTCACCTCACGTAGCGTCGCTTCGACCTCAGTCCTTCAAGTCACATTTCAACCATTCAAGAAACGAAGTTAACACTTGAGGCGACTTTACAGTTCCATCCTGCAAGAAACAACATCACTGCTGTCCCCTCTGCAACAAATCTTTACCGGCTGTCAACACTCATCCTCTCATAAATGCAAAAAACTTCATTTTTCTACGTGAAGGTCAAAATATGATAATAAAAACCCACTCTAATAGACAGAGTTTATTTTCAAAACAGTTTCGATGCCCACTGGCATCCTCTTCGGGTGGATACAGAAAAACGGCGTCTCGGTGGTGTAGTAGTTAGCGTCGCTGAATACGAAACCATCGGCCCCGGGTTCGAGACCCGACGGCAGCCGGCGCGCAGCAAAACCCAGCTGTTCATCCTTCCACACAATAAAGAAAGTGGTTGGTAGATAAATGGGTACCCTAGGTGGCCTAGTGGTTAAGACACTGGGCTGCTGATGGGGCGTAGTTCGGATTCCACGTTAAACTGTAGGTCTAAGGTGGAGTGAAAAGCTTGACCTTCATCAGAATGAACAATTCGGGCGGAAGCTAACCAAAGGTTATTTATATATATATATATATATATATATATATATATATATATATATATATATATATATAAAACTTTAGTATAACTTAGATTACCATAGTTATTTTTCAGTGTATTGATGAAATAGATGGCAAATTGCAGGCAAATTGCAGGCAAATTGATATCAAAATATTTGCCACTTCAACAAAACTTTTAAATGTTATTCTTTCCATACTACTCACGGACGAAAGAAAAAGGAGGGAATAAATTTCGTGGGGTAATATATGGATTTGTTCAGAGGTACAGGGTAGCCATAAATTTTCTTTGCTAATTCGATTCAATTTCAATTGAATTTGTAAAGATAATTTATGGATACCCTATATATACATATATACCAAGGTGAGTTAATTGTTTTTTTTAAGTTACTGCTTACGCATGCAATATTTTGAATTTTTTTTTAAATTATATTGTAAATACATTATAGCTTAGGCTTTCATGTAAACGCCTTTATACAATACACGATGCACAATACACAATACACAATAGGGGGGCCTATATATATATATATATATATATATATAGTTGAAATAAAAATAGAATAGAATATTTTGGTTTGCGGAAGCACTGTTGCTTCGTTGTCCCAAAGAAGTGCAAATTACTTTTGATTTCTTACATTGGAAAATATGCGTTGTGGGGATTGTTTAACCCCCTCCATAACAGCAAAGATCGTATAACGGGGAATAGTGTGACTTACAGCTTTACGTGGGATCCGAACCATGGGTCGCTACATCATCTGGATGCGGATGAAGAGCCTCCATCTAACTACTACTATACCCAGACCCAATGTCGTTTAACTTCGCTGATCGACGGGAAGCGGTGTTGCGACATGGCCACGACGACGTAGCCCTATTCGATATACGAAATGTTTGTCAAACTCCAATTATAAATGTATAGAGTTATTCAATACCCTCATTTCTCCGAACAATTTTCCATCATGGAGTTAGAAATGAGAGTGGGGTTGGAATGGGGTTAGGGGGGGGGTTAGGGGAGTTGGGGGGGGGGGGTTTCGAGTGGGATTGGGAGGAACAAAATTTTACTGCATTTAGCTTATCGTTTATCTTTGTTTATTGATAAAAGTAAACTTACAAACAAAAAGGTTTATTTGCTGAAAAATGTTCAAATACCTTTTTTGTTTCGACAATACAGTATAGGAAATTTTTTAAATAGAAATTTTATCTTATATTCCTTCTCTTCCCAACTATATATATATATATATATATATATGAAAAGGAAACACCACTAAAAGCTAAATAATGTATTGAATATTTTCGAGAGACAATGTTGTCAGAAATATTCAGTGCATTTTTTAACTTTTAGTGGTGTTTCCCTTCCATATATATATATATATATATATATATATATATATATATATATATATATATATATATATATATATATTGGAAATTGAAGGGCCACGTATCTGATGTTCACTCATAAAAATAGGAAGGTTATTTTGCATTCAACAGCAAAGACCAATTTTTTTGGCGAACTTCTTTCCGCAACTGTACCTTCCCCTCGTTTCGAACAACTGTATCGATATTATTTAAAAATAAAATAGTTTCCCGAAATAGGCTGCAGAGTGTAGGCCTATGGCTAACAGGGACTTACATGGTCTTATAATTGTGCATTTTCAAGACTGAAACTTATTGAAAAATTATGAACATTTCTGTGTCACATTTTGTTCACTGTATAAAGATGTCTCTCTCACCCTAAAATTCAATCTGAGAGTCAGCGCGTGATAACAATAAGCATGTTTTTAGGAAAAACAAGCATGAATTTGGACTGATGAGCTTCCACAAACCTATAATTTTGAATAAAGACTGTAGACAAGACTACAGACAGTAACGGGTAAAGCCAGAATGAGAAATGGATTTATTAGAGCACAGGTTTTTGGCCTATACGAAAGTAAATCTTAATCGTGGCCCAAAAACATCCATCTCATATGTAGGGAAAATAGGAAACATCAGTTAGTTACTAGAATATCTTTTCCACACATCTTGTGAAGACCTGGAAAACATTTTGGCATAGAGGAAATGAGTTTTTATTTATGAACAATAAAGATTTTGCCAAGCTTCACTTAAGCTTTTCTTGGAGGTTGCCACAGTTGTGGGAGGAGGTCTTTGTTTATCCGGTTAGTTGTGAAGATGCACCTAAACATGTTCAACAGAGTTCATTATCAAAACTTATATATATATATATTATATATAATATATATATAATATACACAGGGTGTTTGAAAACTTTCTGTACAAATTGTAATGGGGGATAGGCAACACTAAGACAAACCCTTTTCGTCTATAAGTGTATGTCCGCTGACGTCACCATTCGGCGCGAGAGGGCGCCGCTGCAATTGGCTAAAAGGTGAAATGGGCTAGACTCGCGCTTGCCGCGGGCATTCTTAAATCGGACGTAGTACGCGTAACATGGAGCGCTTCACGACTGCTGAGATGGCTGACATGCATATGGTGTATGGGGCTGCCAATGGAAACGGAAGAGCTGCTGTGAGGTTGTACCGACAGCGCTTCCCAAACAGACGTGTGCCAAACCACCAAACGTTTGCGCATTTGCATCGGCGACTGCGAGAAACTGGAACATTCCATGCAAACATGCATGACACTGGTCGGGAGAGAAACGTGCGCACTCCTGACATGGAAGAAGAAATCCTACGGCGAATTGAGGACAATCCAAGCGCAAGCACGCGAGGTGTTGCACGTATCCTCGGTGTGAACCACGACCTGGTCTGGAGAGTGTTGCACGAGCAGCAACTTGCCATGGACGATACCCGCCCAAACATTGACGGCGAACCGTTCTTGATGAGCATGCACCAGTGTAGCATGTGGATTTGCGTGCGCCCACGTGAGAATTGTGCATGTTAAACACACCCTCACGTGTGAAACAGGCCTCATCTGAGAACACACATAAGCCGGAAAATTAGGCTGCACCGCTGTCTGCTGCAGAAACCAGCGTGCGAATTCCACACGAAGAGGGTAATCCCGAGGTTGTAATGCCTGGACTCTCTGACGATGAAACGGATGTAACTGCTGCTCGTGCAACACTCTCCAGACCAGATCGTGGTTCACACCGAGGATACGTGCAACACCTCGCGTGCTTGCGCTTGGATTGTCCTCAAATCGCTGTAGGATTTCTTCTTCCATGTCAGGAGTGCGCACGTTTCTCTCCCGACCAGTGTCATGCATGTTTGCATGGAATGTTCCAGTTTCTCGCAGCAGCAGTCGTGAAGCGCTCCATGTTACGCGTACTACGTACGCCCGCGGCGTACGCGAGTCTAGCCCACTTCACCTTTTAGCCAATTGCAGCGGCGCCCTCTCACGCCGAATGGTGACGTCAGCGGACATACACTTATAGACGAAAAGGGTTTGTCTTGGTGTTGCCTATCCCCCATTACAATTTGTACAGAAAGTTTTCAAACACCCTGTATATATATATATATATATATATATATATATATATATATATATATATATATATGTGTGTGTGTGTGTGTGTGTGTGTGTGTGTGTGTGTGTTCAGGAAAAACTTGAAAGCATTTGTCTGTTTCACTCAATGTGATTTTGAAGGTGTAACATGTTGCATAGTCCTCTTGTGGCAAAATGCAAAATACCCATCTTAAAACAACAAGAGATGATTCTCAAAAATGGGTACGCATTTACCAGAATATTTCAGCGTCTCAAACTTCTGCCTATGCTGAACCATGCTGAACTGCGGGATGCAAAGAGGGTTCCTGAATTGCCTGATTCGACGTGAACTGATTAAATTGATTATCATCCGTGGAAGGAACATACCTTCCAAAATATCATGCATGGGTATGTCTATCTGTCCTTAGCTCATGTTAATTTTCGCTTTAAAATGGCGGCTGTAAGCAAGGCCTTATACGCGAAGAAAGTTGTTTATCGATGTCTGAAGTTGTTCATAAAGTTGTTCATAAAGTTGTTCATAAAGTTGTTTATTTAGCGATCAAGGATTCTTTGCCTCTCATTTCTAATGGCGGATGGTCGTCCTGGTCAGTCATTAATTTTCATTTATTTTTCTAATGAAGATTCGCCATAATGTTATAAATGATCTCATTTGCAAACGCGACATTTTGAAATATTTACCTCTTTCTCCGAGTGTAGTTTCACTATTTAGTCACACGACAGCGGACAAATGGTGATATATCAGGAGCACCAGCTGTACAAGTCTTTTTGTTTATGATCCACAAATTCTTACGACTCACGACACAGTCTGTTCATAATCTAAACACGAACAGTGCACGCGTACACTTATTCTAGCAGATCTTTCTCACTATATTAGAACGCATAAGCTAATCTCAGTCTCTGCGGAAAAAACAAACTAGAAAATAGAAAAGAAAAAAAACGGTATAAAAAAACAGAAAGAATCCATTTTTTAACGGAGGAACGCAGTCCTCCATAAAATCTTATTTGCGTGCGTGATTATTTCACAATTTAAAGGAAGGAAGTTAGTTGCTCGCATGAAGAACACTTTTTCGAAACACTTTTGCAACGATGTGAATAGTTAATTATAGTCATTTTGGGGAGGCAGGAGGTTGAGCAGGAACCCCCATGCAAAGTATTTTATGTCAAAATACATTTTGATGTCGTGTTAGGAGAGTAGCAATTAAAATTTACGGATTATTCAACCTGTTAATCCTATTCATTCATGAATACGCAACTTTCTACATAGTTTTGCAATGTTCAGTGTCATAATTTATTCGGTAATGCCATTGCATTTCTCGTTAAAAATGGTAATAAATGCGATATAAAACTAATGCGCACTTCAAATTTGAACTTCAGCGTTGGCGCAAGTTCAAACCACCGTTATTTAAATAGTGATGAAACATCCCCGTTTCTTCAAAACATATCATCACATTCGCATCGCGTATAAGACACGCATGCACGCCTCAATATATATATATATATTATATATATATATATATATGGAAATTATTTCACGAAAGCAACACGTGAATAATATTTGTGATGAAAATAAAAAATAACCACGAAGGAAAAAGGAAACACAGAATGGTGTTCAAGCGCTTTCATCTAATAACATCCTCAGGAACACTGAAATTAATAACGAGATCGAGACAGTATATACACTATACAGTTTATAAAAAAATTATATGATTGATGCAGAGAATACTGGAGAAGGAGCATATAATCCACGTGGAAGTGGATCCAGAGTTTTAGCTCCTTGCCTTTCGTATTTAAATTTGATCTGAAAGAATACAAAATAATAGGATCGAGTGAAAAAATGCCATGGCTAAGGTTGGGATTGTTTGTAAGTTGAATAATGGCAGACTCGAGAATGTTTCTTTTAACAATGTTGCTTGAGTGAAACAAAATTGAAGAATTATTCCAATTAATACAATGGGACAACTCTGACAAATGGACAAAAAGGGCATTGGACGACTGTCCCATTCTAACGGAATATTGATGTTGTTTTACGCATGTTCAAATCTTTTCCCGTTTGTCAAAAGTAAAAGGAGTTACACTGTTTACAACCAATTTTATAGATAACGCCTGAATTATTGGTAGGATTATTCTTTATTATAACATTTTTCACAATATTGTCATATAAAAATATTACATTAATGTTCAAAAGTTTAAGTACATTCGCAGTATTTGAAAAGCCTGAGAAAAAAAGGACGTATTAAAATATTCTTCCACAAAGTACGAGGGTTTATTATTCACACGATAGAAGGTTCGTTTTGCCTTGTTAAGGCAAGATTCCAAAACAGCAGGCGAGTGTTACAAACGAACCTCTTATCTTCTATCTATGAAATTGGTTGTAAACAATGTGACTGTTTTTACACTGGATAGATGGGAAAAGGTTTGTACACACGCGTAAAACAACATCACTATTCCGTTAAAACGGGACAGTTGTCGAACGCCCATTTTGTCCATTTGTCATAGTTGTTCCATTGTATTGATTGGAATAATTCTTCAATTTTGTTTCACTCAAACATTAATAGAAATATTCTTGAGTCTGCTGAGCAGAGTATACATAGAGAGGGATAAAACCGTGGAGTTCCTGGTAAGAGGGGCACTGAGACCAGGAGATGAACGGCTGGTGATGGCAGCGCAAGACCAGGCACTACGGACAAACTGGTTCAAAAGGAATATTGAGGGCAGAAATGAAAGCGAGATGTGCAGATTGTGCTCAAAGAGTCCAGAGACTGTGAGTCACATACTATCGGGGTGTGAAATACTCCTGCACAGAGGAAACTACACAGACAGACACAATGCAGTCTGCAAGCTAATCCACTTCAAGCTGTGTAAGAAATATGAAATAAGGCTAGAAACAGAAAAACACTGGGAACATATTCCACAAGGAATAGAAGACAATGACAAAGTGCTGCTCCTATATGATCACGAGATACCAACTGACATCAGGGTATCAGGATGCAGACCAGACATAGTTGTGAGAGAGAAGGAGGGAAACAAATGCCTCTTGGTGGAAGTAGGAGTCCTAGCAGACTGGAATGTGGCGAACTATGAAAGGGAAAAGGTCTTAAAATACCAGAGACTCAAACACGAAATAAGGAGAATGTGGAATGTAAAACCTGAGATCATCCCAATAGTGGTGGGGGCAACAGGGGCAGTAAAGAAATCCACAGTGGAGTTCCCGAAACAACTGGCCATAAGTGTGACATCTGGAGAAGTTGTAGGGGAGATATTACGATACAGCACCTCTATCTTACGCCTAGTACTAGGCTATACCTAAAAATTCCTTAGAGTTAAGGTTTAACCCCGGAAGTAAAAAACCCTCTCCATCTGGAGTAGAAGGGAAAAAGAAAAAGAAAAAAGTAAGCAGTCTGCCATTATTCAACTTAAAAACCTTTTCAATCTTAGCCAAGGCCTTTTTTCCCTCGATCCTGTTATTTTGAATTCATTCAAAACAGATTTAGATGAGAAGGGCAAAGTGCTGATACTCTTGTAGCTTTTCCATGTGGATTGTATGCTTCCTCTCCAATATTCTCTGCATCAGTCATATAATTTTTGTTTTTCTTTATGAACTGTATATACTGTCTCGATCTTGTTATTAATTTCAGTGTTCCTAAGGATGTCATTAGACGAAAGCGCTTGAATACTATTTCGTGTTTTAATTTTCCTTCACCGATTTTCATTATATATATATATATATATATATATATATATATTATATATATATATATATTGAACTCAGAATGGTCCCCGAGATCTTTTATGTTACAGACAGACCGTGCATGCAACGAGGAACTCTTCTGGAAAAATCAAATCCCCTATAGTTCGAATAAGTAATGGTAAATGACAAATATTATAGTTTTTCTTTTTCATGATGTTAGCCCGACGTGGGCAACGGGTCACTCGCAAAGAGGCAAATAGTTACCGCTTTTTCTTTGATGTATTCAATCCGACGTGAATGCAACGAGTTTTTTGCGTATCTTGAGGTTCTGAATATAGTAGGCTAGGTGTGGCTGTAAACCCTAGATCCTGTCCCAAAGCTGGATCCTATCTGCTTGGTAGATAGCTAGTGAGGCGTGAGGGAAGTTACATTTTGGGGCCTCTTTGCGAGTGACCCGTTGCCCACGTCGGGCTAATATCATGAAAAAGAAAAACTATAGTATTTGTCATTTACCATTACTTATTCGAACTATAGTGGATTTAATTTTCCCAGAAGAGTTCCTTGTTCCATGCACGGTCTGTGTGTAACATATATACGTTAGTCAAAGTGTGTAACCAGCCATTTCGCGTAATGGCTGTTTCACTTGGTCATTTCGCGAAATGACTAAAATCTTCAGTCATTACGCGAAATGGCTAAAATTCCACCTTGGTCATTTCGTGAAATGGTTAAAATGACTTTTGTCATGAATTCATAGAAATAACACATCAATATAAAACTGGAAACCTTTATTAATTTAACTAATCTGCTAAAAACATACATCATCCACAGGTCTGTTCAAATAAGTGAGAAACTTCAAATTCACATTTGAACACATTTGAATTTGAATTTTCAATGTAGAGGTTTTCAAATACTAACCGGGCCTCAATGTTATTCGATGTCCGCTATTGAAGGCCCGGTTAGGTCAACTGTATGCCCTGACAATTGGGTAGGTTAAGTCGGTTATTTTCGTTAAAACTAACGAAAATAACACAATTTAACCTAACTAATTGTCAAGGGCATATAGTTGACCTAACCGGGCAAATGATTTTGTACGAAATGACCAAGGTGGAATTTCAGCCAGTTCGCGTAATGGCTGAAGATTTTAGTCATTTCGCGAAATGACCAAGTGAAACAGCTACAGTATTTCGCGAAATGACTAAAAGTTTCAGCCATTACGCGAAATGGCTGGTTACACACTTTGACTGTAACATATATATATATGAAAAAAACATACACATGTGAAGTGAAGGTAAACAAATGAAACAGCACAGTCGAAGTATTATATTAGAAGTAAAAGAATGAACCTAACCATTAACATCCACAGACCACCAAACACCACAAAAGTGAGTTCAATTGCTACAAATGAAAATAGAAAGCATATTAAAATTATTTGAAACTCCAGCAACAAATATTCTAATTTTCGGAGATCTAATTCCCATTCATATCATGGAAGAAAAATGACGAAGTTATATATGTGAGAAGTTTCATGGCAACATTACTATTAGATATTATGGAAATTACGTCCTTACCAGGAAATCTGTGAAGCCACGAGAAAGGAGAACGTTTGGATTTCATCTGGACAAATAATAACGACATAATAATAAATAGAAAAGTAACGCACACACAAAGTTCTCCGACCAAACCTCATCGATATACAATTGAAAGTAGCACCCAGAGGTCCGAAAACGCATCCTAGAGAGGCAGATGGGATATTTGAAGGCTTAAACATAAATTCAAAGAAAGTAAATTGGGAAAACGTAAATAAAGATTTAAAGGAGGTAAATTGGGAATTGCTACTTCACGAGAAGACACCACAAGAAATACTAGGTATAATAGAGACTAAAACCAAACCTATAATACTGAAACATATTCCAGAGAGACAGGAAAGAAAACGCGGCAAGCGCGAGAGGAAAATCAGGACACTATTCAGGCAACGAAGACAAACCGTAAAACATCTCCACAGATGCAGACCTGATACAAAGAGACTCAAACTAGAGAGGAAACTTAGCGAAATAGAAATGGACCTAAAGCAAACATTCATACATAAGACAAACGAGGAGGAAAACAAGGTAGCAGAAAACATGAAAAATAACCCAAAATACTTCTACACGTTTGCGAAAAGGAAAATGCAGTTTAAAGAGAGTATTGGTCCGTTGATAGACGGGGAGGCCGAATACACAAATGACCCGAAAGAAATAAGTAAACTGCTTAGGGAACAATTTAACTCCGTGTTTAGCACCCCAAGTCCGAGATGGAAGTGGAAAACCCAGACGAATTTTTCGACATAGATACAGATCAACCGAGAACAAATTCCGGCACAAACCTATGAATGGACTTCGAGTTCACGGAAGGAGATGTAATTACGGCTTTATCACAGATGCGAGACAATTCAGCGCCAGGGCCAGACACATGGAGTGCCACATTTCTGAAGAAAGAATGCAGAGAGAGTATTGCCAAACCGCTATACTTACTATGGAGGAAATAATCCGACACAGGACAAATTCCACTCCCCTTAAAGAACACGAACATTGCCCCCCTATTTAAAGGTGGTAACAGAGCAATGCCCAAAAATTATTGGCCAGTGGCTCTCACCTCACACCTTATAAAGTGTTTTGAACGTATAATTAGAGGCGAAACTACCTACTACCTACAAGAAAAAGACATAAAATCCAGATCAACATGGCTTCAGGGCGGGAAGACCATGCCTATCATAGCTACTAGACCACCAGGAGAAAATATTAGAAACATTGTGTCGAGGACAAAACATAGATGTAATATATACAGACTTTGCTAAAGCCTTCGATAAATGTGACCACTGAATCGTAGCACACAAACTTAAGAATACAGGAATTACTGGAAAGCTAGAAAGGTGGATATTTAATTTCTTGACGCAAAGAACACAAAGAGTGGTGATAAACGGAGTTAAATCCGAAGTCTCGCAAGTCATGAGCTCTGTCCCACAAAGGACAGTATTAGCTCCC
>JAJOZX010001816.1:470000-557500 GCA_023014485.1 Bathynomus jamesi
TTCTATCTTGGGTTTTCCTCTTACATTGGATAAGAAAGGAGTCAATTAACGGTGCCAACCTCATTTAAGGATGTCATTCCATTGGTTACCGCAGTTGGAAACTAAGATAATTTGAAACATACCTATTTTATCTACATTGATATCTACATACATATATGCACATATAAATAAATAGCATTAAATACACGCATACATACTTACATACATATAAGCCACGATCCAGGATTTATATCGGAGGGGGGGGAGGAGGGGGGCCAAGCAAATCTATTTCAAAGATTAATAAGCCAATGACAAAAAAAAATGTATACCTATTCTTTAAACTTACATACTGAAGAAGTGAACGTATACACAGTTGACAAATTTATGAAATACAGCTCATTGTTACATATATCTAGAGCAGGGATTCTCAAACTGGGGTACGCGTACCCATAGAGGTAGTATTAAGGTTTCCTGGGGGTACGGGAAGGAATGGTCAAAATTTACGCTATATATATATATATATTTATTTCGACATAATTCAAGTGAATATTCTAAAAAATTTTGAAAACGTTTATTCCACAAATTGCCAAAAACTTCTAGAATTTTTATTTAACGATATTATATTATAAGCCTCGCTGAATATTTCTGCGCCATAAACATTATCAAAGCAGTAGTGTGAAGTAATTTTTTTTTTTTTAAATAAATTGACTAAAGAATTTGGTGAGTCATATATTAATGTTTTTTTTTTTTTTTTTTCAATTTCATATTATACTAAAATTAGATTGGCCAAATTTCAATTTTTATTATGAACGTCACAAACGTAGAACTGATAAAAAAAATTGCATCTACCATGTTAAAAATTATGTTATAAAATGTATGTTACCTTAAAAGGTAACTACTGCATTGTAATTTTATTACAATTACAGGCATTGTGATATAGTGTGTATATATATATATATTATATATATATATATATATAAGTGGTGCATATAGTAATAATGTAATTTTAATTTTATTACAATTACAGGCATTGTGATGACATCTTCAACTAAGAAACGTCGGTATAACGAAAACTACATACAGTATGGGTTCACATTTATTATCAAAAATGGGATCAAGCTACAAATAGGTGTTCTCATTAGATTCACGAAAGCCAAGTTTCCTCAAGAGACACTTAAGTGGCTGCCATACGAAACTTATTAATAAGGACGTTCCCTTCTTCAAACGAAAAGAAGCGGGACTGAAGCGAGCACGTTTTGATCAGCATTGCCGAAAAATTGATTATTATCCCTCGCTGCAAAGATATAGTTCGTTGCATGATCGGAGACTCTGCCGAGAATAAGGTAGAATTATTGCCTCTTTCAAACGATACTGTCCAACGGAGAATCTTAAAGATGTCGGAGAATATCAAGCACCAAGTAGTTGCTGAAATACGTGAAGCACCCTTAAGCAAATTTTCAATTCAGCTCGATGAATCGACAGACGTGGCCAGCTGTGCCCAACTACTCGTCTTCGCGCGATATATAAATGGCGGAGTTTTCAAAGAAGAATTTCCTGTTTTGTCACGCTCTCGAATCTACTACTAGAGGAGAAGACATTTTCTTAGAGGTCTCTAAATTTTTCAAAACCGAGGGACTGACTGGGGACAATGTGTGTGCTTGCACAACGGATGGAGCACTTGCAATGCTTGGCAAGGATTCGGGATTTCTAGCAAAAGTGAAGGAAGCGAGCCCCGATTCAAAGCATCTTCATTGCATGATTCACCGATATGCTCTGGCATCTAAATGATTCACCGATATGCTCTGGCACCTAAAACACTTCCACCAGAACGAAGATTAGTTCTTGATGATATCGTTCATATGATGAATGCTATCAAGTCTAATGCCCTCAATACTTGCCTTTTCCACCTACTTTGCGAGGAGTTTGGTGCAGATGAAGAAGTCATGCTATTTCACACCGAGGTTCGCTGGCTGTCACGGGGAAATGTGGTAGCAAGAGTTGAGTCATTGAAAAACGAGCTGACTGAATTCTTCAAACGAGACGGCAAAACAAAGTCTTTAAATTTTGCCAAAAAATTGTCAGATAACCAGTGGCTCATGAAGTTAGCCTACTTAAATGACATTCTTAAGTCTAAACACGTTGAACAAATCGCTTCAAGGTCAGCACAACACCGTGATTGATTTCATGGACAAACTTGCAGCATTCAGTATGAAATTGAAACTGTGGGAAACAAAAGTGAAAGACAAAAACCTTTGTATGTTTGAGCATCTTAGCGATGCGCTTGAGAACAATGAGGAAAATGATAAAATTCATATGACTCAGTTAGTGTTTGCGCATATTTCCTCTCTGCTGCTGGAGTTCCAGTCATATTTTCCAGAATTGAATGAATTGGATTTAAAATTGATAATAAATCTATTCATCGTTGACGTACACTCGCTCGTAGAAGACTTGGAGGATCAATTGATTGAGTTGGTGAGTGACTCTACACAGAGCTGGGCAGTATTTAAATACATTTGTATTTAAATACGTATTTAAATACATTTGTATTTAAATACGTATTTAAATACATTTGTATTTAAATACATTTGTGTATTTAGAACTGTATTTATAAATACATTGTTTTTCATGTATTTAAATATAGTATTTAAATACTTTAATGAGTATTTAAATACAATGTATCTAAATACTCAAAATATAAAAATGTAAATACTTTTACTGGTTTAATACACGTTCTGTACTAGTACAGTACGACGCGTCGACAGTGTAGTACAGCATGGTTCATGTTTCAACGTGTCAGTTCAATCAGTTGTGTGCCACTCTTAGTCGAAAGCGGTTGATTTCTTTATCGTGTGCGTGTCATGGCTTCAACAAGCAAATCTGGTGAATCAAATAGTGATATATCTGCAGATAACAATTTAGTGCACCCTCTGTTTGATGGAAAATATTTTAAAATTAAATCTAAAGACGGTAATAAGGTAAAGTGCACCTGCTTGCTGTGTAAACACGAAGTCTCTGCTGCAAGCAATGCTACAACGAATCTGTACACTCATCTGAAGTATGTATGTATGTATTTAAAATGTATTTACAAATGTATTTAAATACAATTGATGTATTTTGTATTTAGTATCTAAATACATTCGTAAAATGTATTTAGTATTTAGTATTTAAATACATTTCTCCCATGTATTTAGTATTTAAATACATTCAATGTATTTATTGCCCAGCTCTGACTCTACAGCCCGAAACACATTTGAAACTCTTCCGCTGACTAAGTTCTGGGCCAAAATGAGTGAGTCTTATCCTGCTGTAACTAATGTGGTGGTAAAGTCATTGCTAATGTTTCCCAGTATTTATCTATGTGAACAAGGATTTTCAGCTTTGTTAAATATTAAAACTAAATATCGCTCTCGACTAAACGTGGAACATGATCTTCGAATTTCCTTGTCAAGCGCTACACCTGAAATTGAGAAACTATCATAATTTCCACACATCAGGCACATCCCTCACACTAAAATTCAAGAATTATAGCTACCCTAATTTTATTTACATATGTGGTTTGTTGTTTATTCATTTAATGAAGCATTTATTATTGATATTTCTGTATCTTTACTAATGAATTTACTAGTGAATTTTTACTAATGGGGATACTAGTTGATTGTCTGATGAATCAAAGGGTACAGTACTTTGCAGATAGACACATCACTAAGAATGTCGCGTTAAAATATGCGTGAATGCTTGCACACAATTAGGAATTATAAAATCCACATATTTACCAAATCAATTACAAATAGCAAAATATGTGCGAATTTAATACACAAGTATACAAGCAAATAATATCCACAACTGGTTATACGTCACAATTACAGCTTCAAGAATATATAAATAAAACTAAACAAATTTACAGCAAAAATTAATTATTTACACAGAAATTCAATTTTGTGCCGTCGCTACCTATAAATAACAACCAATGTTAGACGACTTAACGGCCAGTCACCCTCACTCACTCAATCTAATCCTAAAGAACATCAACCAGTTCCATGCGACGTGGATGCCTTCTCGCGAAGTTGTCGAAAATAATGTTATAATCCAGATAAATTTCACGGTGAATCAGTAATAAAGCTAAACCAGTCAGCCTATTTGCGTCCATTGTTGATCTCATGTAAGTTTTGAGCGTGCTAAGTGACTGAATGAACGCTCGCCACTCACAAGATGTAACTGGTATGATAGCAAGAAGACAACATCACTACGACATTTGGAAACAAAGTGGCCGGTGTATGCTTGAGTGTTTCCACAATAGAACGTGGTTTTGAAAGTGTCCAAGCAGTCCACTTTGCTTCCCAGCATTGTAATTCGGCTTGTAGTGACAAAGGTTTCCGGAATGTCAGGGGGTGGCCATGGCCCCCTGGGCCCCCCTCCAAATCTGGGCCTGTACATATATTAATGTATACTATAAAAAGGGAGTCCCGTCCGTCCGTCCCTCTGTATCCCGGATTGGTTGAAAGATAGTGACATCATAGACACGTCAAAAATGGGCGGAGCTCTAGCGTGTGCTTTTCACTCATTGCATTTACGATTCAGCAAACAAAATTATAACTTTTTTTTAATTAGACAAAAATTTTAATTTTTAAAAATCTATACATATGGTGTCTGTCTGTCCGTTCCACCCTAAAAAAATCGAAAAAATGATTACGTAAAATTTGCTTAAAATTAATCGAAACCTACAGAAAAATTAATTATTGAATGCCCGGTTAGGTCAACTGTCCGCCCTTGACGATTGGTTAGATTGCCATGTTATTTTCGTTAAAATTAACGAAAATATATCTAACCAATCGTCAAAGGCGTACAGTTGACCTAACCGGGTATTCATTAGCCTAACCAGTTGGTTAATTTTAATGTAATATATATATATATGCGCCTCAGTGATGTAGTGGTTAGCGTCGCTGACTACAAAGCCATCGGCTCCGGGATCGAGACCCGGTGATGGCAGGCGGCACGCAGCAAAACCCAGCTAGTCATCTTCCCAGTTAATAAAAGAAATTGGTTGGTAGATAAATGGGTACCCTGGATAGCCTAGTGGTTGACGCTGGGCTGCTGGTGGGGCGTGGTTCGGATTCCACGTTAAACTGTACGTCTAAGGTGAAGTGACAAACTTGACCTTCGTCAGAATGAACAATTCGGGCGGAATCTAAACCGAGGTTAACCAAACCAAGGTTATATATTATTTTCAACTTTACAGTAAAGAAAAAAAGAAAAAACTTAAAATTTAACCTTGACGATTGGTGAGGTTAAGTCGTGATATTTTCGTTAAAAAAAAAAATAAAAAAAAAATATAATATACTATTTTTTACTTTACAGTAACTCTGTATTACCTGAAGATTAATAACTGCCTTCTGCAGGAACAACCAAAATATATTCCGCTCGTAAGCCGGGATATTTTTGCTACCCGCATAAAGGGTGGGTTTTCTGCTAGTATGTATATATATATATATATACAGGGTGGGCCGTAAGTTTCCATACATAGGAAAAATAAACATTTTTTTATGGACAACCATTTTTTATTTATATATGCTCTACATCAGTGGTTCCCAACCGGTTTTGGCTTATGGCCCCCTTAGGAACCTTATTTTTCCTGTGGCCCCCATAAGCATTATTTTCAGTACGTAATATGCAGATTAACTCTATTTTACAAAATAACATTTTCCTGTGGCCCCCATAAGCATTATTTTCAGTACGTAATATGCAGATTAACTCTATTTTACAAAATAACATTTTCCTGTGGCCCCCATAAGCATTATTTTCAGTACGTAATATGCAGATTAACTCTATTTTACAAAATAACATTTTCCTGTGGCCCCCTTCAAATGTGCCATGGCCCCCAGGGAGCCATATGGCCCCCGGTTGGGAAACACTGCTCTACATGGTTGCCATTGTTTTGAAAACACATTTCAATACGTGTTCCCCACTGTTGATGAACACGCATTAGCACAGTTGACGTTATGCTTGTAATGGCGTTGGTGATACGTTCCTTTAGATGATTTATGTCTCGTATCTTTTCCTGATATACCATGGCCTTCAAGTGCCCCCAAAGATAGAAATCAAGGGGGGTGAGATCTGGGGATCTGGGAGGCCACTCCACAGGACCACGCCGACCAATCCAAGCATCCGGAAACTGCTGCTGATCCAAATACCGACGCACGTGAAGACCATAATGAGATGGAGCTCCATCTTGCTGGAAGTAACTGGGAAGTTACCTTCCTCGTTTAGCAGGGATGGGAAAATCTCTTCTTGCAACATGTTAAGATACCTTTCGGCATTAAGATTTCCACTGAAAAAATTGGTCCAATAATTTCTGTCACCCCATATCCCGGCCCACACCATCACTTTACCGGCACCTTGCATCTTCGTCGGACTCAGCCAGTTAGGGTTAGCATTACTCCAATAACGTATGTTTTTGCCGATTAACCTCTCCATTGACGTAAAAATTTGCTTCATCAGTAAACAAGATCTTACGTCAAACGCATATTCTTAGGGTATCTGAAACATAAAAACAAACGTTTAATTTTTCCTATGTATGGAAACTTACGGCCCACCCTGTAATATATATATATAATATATATAATATATATATATATATATATATAGAGAGAGAGAGAGAGAGAGAGAGAGAGAGAGAGAGAGAGATGAGAGAGAGAGAGAGCGTGCAAACATCATAATAAATATACATACGTACAAAACTTTGTTCACGTATATATATCAGCATTTACGCACGTACATCAAAATAATAAAGAACCAAAGACCCACTCTAGGTTAGCCAAAGAAAGAATAATAAAAAAGTTTAGGAAAAGGAGAAAAGAAATGGCAAAAAGTTGGTAAAGAAAAGAGAAACTAATCTACCATCTTGACACTTATCTACGTATAAAATATTCATTCAGAAAAAGTAGGAAAAGAAAGATGCAGAAACTCGTTCTTCTTCCGTCAGTCACTGGTGGCAGAAAAAGTGTTGGAAGAAAAGGTATGAGAAAGTAGAAAAAGAGTATTGCGGAGTACATTTAAAAAAAAACTCTAGACCTATAATACATAAGTTAAACCATGAATTTGTTTGGATTTTAGACTAACAAAGTACTGCGGTTCGAAATTATGAGGTCCAGCTGGATGTTACTTCAAAATAAATCTGGTTTTCATTAATTATACGAGAGTATATTTATTTGGAATCAATCATTTTTCATATTTCTTACGTGAAGTGAAGCGTAGTTGCAAGTAATTATAATTTTGATACGTGTTTAATGTAAACAAAAATTATTTTTGGAATAATATAATTTATTTAATTCAATTTTAACAAAACTGGTTTTCATGATTTTGAATATAGTATTTTGTTATACTGAAATAATAATAATTGTTTAAATTAAAGGTGTTTTTTTTTTTTTGTGTGTGTCTGTGTGCATTCACACCATGAGTACACTTCTCATTTGTCCAGACACTGATTAAAAGAAATTATTAAATAAATTATATCATGAGAAGTCACATGTAAAAGTAACGGAGCTATTGAAGAATAGGGACCCCAGCCTTCTTTAGTTAGGCTTATAAGGCTAACTAACGAAAATATTACGACCTAACCTAACCAATCGTTAGGTTAACTGTACGCCCTTGACGATTGGTTAGGTTAGGTCATGATAATTTCGTTAGTTAGCCTTATAAAGCTAACTAAAGAAGGCTGGGGTCCCTATTCTTCAATAGCTCCAAAGTAACGAACACCAAACGGGTTTTTTAAGTTTTTAATTTATTTATTGAATAGTAATAAGATTTCAATTCATTGTCGTATCATTGCATCATTAGCAAAGCACACGCCATTAATTTCTAAGTAAATTATATTCCGATGCCTTTCGTAAAGACCGGATTTTAGAATTTGGGAAAGTGGTTTGCGGTCGACAAGTTTTGTTCGAGTAATTTATGTGCTCATCAGTTTCGTAATGATGAGCGAAGAAATTACTCCAGTAGAAATGGTCGACCGCCGAATGTTTTCAACAGATTCTGCGATTTTTTTTATCATATTCAATGTGATAAACTTACCATTTATGACCGAATTCCAGTTCTGCTTATGAAGGGACCCACCCGACTTAGGTCACACGGTCACACCATGAAGAAGGACAACGGAGTTCACCGCCAGAGCGCAGTATTGTGCTTTAAGCCGGGTTTACACGGTGAGAGCTACTCGCGCGAGCCACTCTCATGAGAATAACTATCGCACTACTTGCGTCGTGTCAACTACTACGCTAGTTGACAGTTACTGTACTAGCTCCGCCCACTCTCATGCGAGTAATTTTGCACTCGCACAAAGTTGGTAGTCTTCTAACTTTTCAGTTACTCTCACGCGTGTTGAGCGAATAGGTTTGGAGTATTGTGCACTGTTTTGTTGCGGTTGACTTTTCTCGTGATTTTGTTAAACAATAAAATGGCATTCTAGCGTCAACTATCATAGCGAGTAGGCAGTGGTGGGCACCGTTAACCAAAAAGGATCTTTTCCGTTTGACACACATGGTTCGATTTTATTTTAAATTTCTACACAGACGTAGTTTTGCATGCCGATTACGAAAATCAGAACCATTTTTTGGAGAAATTAATAATAATAAAGTTATAACCCTTTAAAGTATTTTATTAGACCCGCCCTTCGTGCGGGTCGCGGGTAGCAAAAATTAACCAAACTATCACGACTTAACCTAACCAATCGTCAAGGGCGTACAATTAACCTAAAAAATAAAAAAAAACAATAAATTTTTTTTTATTTATTTATTAATACTATAAACACCCAGGAATGTCTGTCAGTCAGTCCGTCCCGCTCAGTTTGTCAGTCGGTCACGCTGAGGAACGTTTGTTGGTCACGCTCAGGAACGTTTAGGTTAAGTCGTGATATTGTTTTTTATTTATTTTTTAGGTTAATTGTACGCCCTTGACGATTGGTTAGGTTAAGTCGTGATAGTTTGGTTAATTTTTGCTACCCGCGACCCGCACGAAGGGCGGGTCTTAGGCTAGTTGTAACTTTTTTATTATTAATTTCTCCAAAAAATGGTTCTGATTTTCGTAATCGGCATGCAAAACTACGTCTGTGTAGAAATTTAAAATAAAATCGAACCATGTGTGTCAAACGGAAAAGATCCACCAAAAAGTTAACTTCGTTAACCGCTAATCCGTTAACCAAAAGTTAACTTCGTTAACCGTTAATCCGTTAATTCGTTAAACACGTAACGGAAGTTACCGATAAACCGTTAACGTTAACTTTTATTATAAAAAAAATGAAAAACACAATATATATATAATTTAATTTTCCCTCTTCTTCTCGTTCTCCATTTTGTCCATGAGATGCATGTTGCCCTTCATGAAAATTAGCGTATCAAAGTTTTCATCAGACAGGGATGATCTCTTGGCCCTCAGGATGTCCTTGCCCATAGAGAACAAACGCTCCACTGCAGCACTGGAGGGGATGGCTGTGTTGAACTTGATGAACAAGTCCACCAACACTTGCTCACCCAAGAAGGCAGCATCTGTCAGCAAGTCCTTGGAGTTGGTCTCCAGCCAGGTCTTGACCAAGTTCTGGGCCTTGCCCTTGAGTGACCTGTGGCTTCTGCTGCTCTCTTTTGTCTGGATGACAGCACTGAAGAAGTCATCCTCCTCCTCCTCCTCGTTGTTGATGCCTCCATTGTTGCTGCCCACTTCGTTGGACTGCTGCTTCATGGCCTCCTCGACTGTACCCTCCATGCTTTTCCTCACCCTGGCGACCTTGGTGTTGTCATACTTATCCAACCAGATGAGGCGAAACCTGGGATGGAAGGCAGCAGCCAGCTGGCATTCGTCATCCTCCAGGAGGATGACGAATGCCAGCTGGAGGCCCAAACCTTTTGTCGATGCCTGCCAAAAGTGCTCAGCACTGAAAATAATAGAAACTTTTAAACGTTTATTTATGAATTTTTTGGGTTAACGGACTTGAGTTAACGGAAGTTAAATGTAACGGAAGTTAATTAGTCCGATAATGATTTTCAAAGTTAACTTAAAAGTTAAATTGTTAACGAAAAAGTTAACTTCGTTAATTAACGATTAACGGATTAACGGTTTGTGCCCAGCTTTGCGAGTAGGAGTACCAGTATGTGTAAACAGACACTCTCACGAGATTATCTCATGCTAGTACTCTCATATGGAGACGTGAAAGTTGCTCGCGCGAGTAGCTCTCACCGTGTAAACCCGGCTTTAGGCTACTGTAGATTTTCAAAATGTCTTTCAGAATTTACTAAGTATTACGTAACTTCATGACCTAATGCTTTAGTGTAGATTACAGACTTTAGTCTATTGGTCCAACTCATTTACTTATAGCCACTCTAGATTGCATACCGGTATAGGCTACTAAATTAAATTAGTGGATCTGGAGCAATGAGACCGCCATTCCTGAATTTAGACTTGAAAAGTTCGTTTTCAAGAATTTGTACGGTTAATATTAAAAGTGATTAGAAAACTTTTTTATTTAATTTATGTTAAATTATTGTAACAACAAAAACTGTAAAACATTTATTAAATCACCTGAAGATCAGGGCCCCCAGCCTCAATTACCAAATGATATTTTCGTTAAAACTAACGAAAATATCACGACTTAACCTAACCAATCGTCAAGGGTGTACAGTTGACCTAACCGGGCATTCAATTTAATTTATTATTATATTTGGTATTGTAAAGCAAAAAACAAGGGTAAATTTATAGTATTACACCCGTCTCCCTTTGGAGGTGAAATTTACGTTTTTCCTATGGTTTTTGATGTGCTTTGAACTAATCTGACCTTCAAAACCGTCGGAAATGACTTTTTTGAGATAACCTCCCTCCCCCCCAGCCAGCAATCTGGGGGACCCTGGTGGGAACCGAGAGTTCTCGGGTGGGGAAAATCACAGAAAACGAGTCATTTCCGACGGTTTTGAAGGTCAGATTCGTTCAAAATACATCAAAAACCATAGGAAAAACATAAATTTCATCTTCAAAATTGACCTAACCTTCCTAACCTAACATATCCTAACCTATCTACAACGCCACAGTTTCTGGTCTTGACGATATGTACACTTCACTACTGTCGGTAGAACACCGTGAGCACGCAGAAACTCAAAACCTTTTTCTAAATTTTCGTAGAAAGCGACAATACAGCTGTAATAATCGAACGAGCACGCGTCACACGAAGCCATTCCGGTAGCAAAGTAATTCAAATTCGAAATGGATGGAGCGCAGTGATTGGGCAGATATGTAACGGTCACACAAACGAACACACAAACGAACGTACGAACACACACTAGATACACACCAAAAAAATGTTTATATCTCGAAAACGAAGCATTTGCGATGGAAACGCTATAGAAGGAAAGTGTCTTAGAATTAAAAAATCTACTTAATGAACATATAATAATTGCTGGACGTTAGACGGGTGTAATACTATAATAATACCAAAACAAGAATATATGGGGGCCTTGATCTTCAGGTGATCCCATTTATTTTATAAATAAAAAATTACTCATTCACTGATTCATTCAAGCTTTTTTTTTTTTGTTTTTTAAAGAAAGCAACATTCAACAATTAGATAAATATCATAAGTTATTGTTTTTACAAAATAATAATACTTTCTAATGTACTTTATTATTAAACAGGAGTTTTATCTTAATACAAAGTCTATAGAAACATTTTGAGTATTGAAATTTGTAAAACTCTCTTTCTTTTGAGGTTTTTCACAAATTCAAAAAAAAACGAAAATGGTTCTACGCTTGACCAGTGAGAGACATTTTTGTTTTTCATATTCTATATAGGCTACTTGCTCGAACCTAGTCGAATAATTTTGTCGTTGATAAGGCCAAAAATGTAAAGAAAAGTTATGAGTTTTAGCAGGCTTAAGTTGTAAATTAGGGAAAAGTATTTGTGGCTTGTATTAGTTAAAACATCAATTTACAGAAATGGGATAACCTGAAGATCAGAGCCCCCAGCCTCCTTTAGTTAGCCTTATAAGGCTAACTAACGAAAATATCACGACCTAACCTACCCAATCGTGAAGGGCGTATAGTTGACCTAACGAATGGTTAGGTTAGGTTGTGATAGTTTTGTTAGTTAGCCTTATAAGGCTAACTAAAGAAGGCTGGAGGCCCTGATCTTCAGGTGATCCCAGAAATGTTCTATTGACAGTATGCGCATCCTTAATATGTCATTATTGTTAAATCCTAACATAGGACATATTAGCCCGTTAACGGCAAATAATTTGGGTTAGACAACAGGCTGAAAGACTTTCTTAAAAGAAATTTAATGAAATTCTCTGTTCAGATTGGTGACGTTAAGTTATTCATCATCTAATTGCAATGAGTGACGTGACTAACTTCAGTTTCGGGTTTTCGAAAGAATTTTTATTTCTTAATTCTAACGAGATTCCTACTTTTATTATCTCATCTTCGTTTTCATTCAAATTCACATTCACTCGCATTTATTTTCACTCACGTTTAGAGTAACGTCACGTTAAATCTCGTACAGTCTTATTATTCACAGTCAATTTTACATTACCATTCACTCACATTTTCATTAACCGCACACTCAGTATTTCACTTTAAACCACATTCACTAATATACATTCATATTCATTCTCTACGCATTCCTATTCATTATTACTTTGCGTTTAATATCCCATTCATATTCAGTACTCGGTCGCACGTCATCCGAGGCTCCGGAATCAAATTGGAGATGCATTTTTAGATGTCTCGAATCAAATCGGGAGTAAATAACCTCAAATCTAATTAATATGGAGCAATTTTTGCGAAAGTTCCGAAAGAAACTTTATCAGCTTCTAAAAACCATTGAAAGTTATGGCGGAAGAAAACTCTTCGGAATTAAATCGCCCCAACTGATTTTTTTCAAATTTTAATTGCAACGTGAAAGAGATATTAGTTTTCAAAGCAATGTACCTTACACACACACACACACACACACACACACACACACACACACACACAAAAGATTCCCTAGAAAGGAAATAGGCGGTACTTTCCTGTTATCCCGGACCCCAGACTTTTTGCCAGTTGCCAGTCTTCAATTTTGATACAGAATATTTTCGTTAAAAGTAACGAAAATATCACGACTTAACCTACCAATTATCAAGGGCGTACAGTTTACCTATCTGGGCATGCAATTAACCTAATTAGTTGGTAAGGTTAGGTTAAGTCGTAATATTTTCGTTAGTTTTAACGAAAATATTCTGTCAAAATTGAAGTCTGGCAACTTGCAAAAAGTCTGGGGTCCGGGATAACAGGAAAGTACCCGACTGTCTTATCTAATTTAGTTTAATTCACGTTTTTTGCCCTCATTTCTACTGCTTTACACTGATTTGCTTCGTTAACTGTTGCATGAGAACTTGGATCGAGACAAGAGCAAAAAGCTCGCGGACATTTTGAATGAGGGGGAATTTTGGAATAACGCCATTTTTAATTATTTAAATGACTTGTTTAATATTTAATTTAAACAAGTATAATGAGGGTGGGGATGCTGGAACTGAGATACAACGTTGAACTTTAATGAACTCACAGAGAGAACTCTCAATAATAATTTTTATAACTTGCTTAACACTACATTTTAATGAAAAATGCAGGAAGCAACGACCTAACTATGACATACCAGAGGCACACTGAAGCGTATATCTTAGACTTAGACTCAAGACTGAGAAACCCAGCCTTCGAATCCGTCTCTGCGATTAGTCGATTCTTTTCTTGGCAACGGTATTACATACAAAAAATGTTGTTCCATTTAAAATAATCTTTATTAAATTTCATATTAAAATTCGACACACACTACATGACATCTGATCGGCATCGGCTTGACATAAAATCGACAAGTTATTGTGGGCTAGGTTGAGTTAGGGTTAGGCTAGGTTAGCATACGTCAGGTTACGCTAAATTAAGTTAGGTGGTTAGATTTTTTAGTGTTGATTGTTTGGTCTTGCAAACCAAATGGGTATACTGTAGGTCCGAGGAAAAGTGTCAATGGGAGGTTGTGAGATCGAGTCCGGGCGAGGACTTTGTAATTTCTGCCCACCCGTAGTGGATCGTGATTCGGATTCCACGTGAATCTGTAGGCTTAAGGTGGGGCAACAAGATTGATCTTCGTTAGAATGAACAATTCGGGCGGAGGCAAACCAAGTTAGCTGGTAACTGGTAAGTTTTGATGTATGCTCGTTATTCATAAAAGTTCCTGTTGATGACCTACTTGATTTTTTAAAAGATAAGATCTTTGAATATTCTTTCCCTGTTCAACACAACACTCTTATTGAATTAATTAAACTTTGCGTCAAAGATTGTAAATTTCAGTTTGAAAATAAGTTTTATGCTATGTCGTTTGGATTGGCGATGGGAAATCCCCTCTCACCGCTATTAGCTAACTTGTATATGGAATTTTTTGAAAGCAGAATTTTGCCTACTATTGTTAATTTTAATCTTGTTTGGTACAGGTATATAGATGATATTTTATGCCTTTGGCCTAATAATTTGGATGTCGACTTATTTCTTGGTAGGCTCAACAATTTAGTCCCATCTATTAAGTTCATGGTTGAAAAAGAAAATGATGGAAGCTTATCTTCTCTGGATGTAAAAATTCGGAGATACTTTAATCAGTTCAAGTTTGAAGTTTATCGCAAGCCTACTAATAATAATTCTTATGTGCATTTTTATTCTGATCATCATCCCTCGATTAAATCTTCTATTTTCTCTGCTATGTTTCTTAGAGCATTGAGAGTTGTCAGTCCTGAATTTTTAGATTCCGAGTTATGCAATATCATGAATATTGGTACTAAATTATGTTATCCTATTTCATTTTTAGATAACTGCCTAAGGTAAGCCAAGAATAGTTATTATAATAGTGTAACTCTAAAGGAATTTGAGCGTAAAAATATCCTTAGCCTACCTTACCAAATAAATTTTCAATATCTTCCGACTTTACTTAAAGCAATTGGTATCAATGTAGTCTTTAAGTGTAATAATACTGTTAAATCACGCCTAATAAAGAATAGCCCGGATAATGTGGTTGGTTGTGTGTATTCGATCGGATATACACAATGTGACTCAGTATATATAGGCCAAACGGGTAAAACGTTAGATATTAGGGTAAAACAGCATAAATATGCGTGTAGAACAGCAAATAATTCTAATGCATTGTTTAACCAGCTGTATAGAATCATAGTATCAAGTGGGATAGTTCTAAAGCTCTCGTTAAAAATACAGATCTAATTGAAAGGAATATTCTAGAATGTGCATTTATCCATTTTAAAAATAATTTTAATAATAGTGCGGGAATATATAAAATTGACAATATCCTGTTAAAATACCTTTTGCCTCTAATCAACTCTTGTTAATCATGCGCTAATCTTTTTGTTTTTCTGTCCCGTTGTATATATTTTT
This sequence comes from Bathynomus jamesi, assembly GCA_023014485.1. NCBI lineage: Eukaryota > Metazoa > Arthropoda > Malacostraca > Isopoda > Cirolanidae > Bathynomus > Bathynomus jamesi. The sequence continues at coordinate 485,420 of JAJOZX010001816.1, forward strand.
GTCATCTCGCCTTCTCCCTTCATTCCCTGACGAGGTGTACTTCTAAATACAAGAAAAGCCTTGGAATAATTTTTCTTCTTCCTTGTGGGTTTGCATTATATATATATATATATATATAACAGTAGGAAACGAAGGGAAATGGATATATAACTTCCTCAGTGGGCGACCGCAAATCGTTACAGTTCAAAGAACATCTTCATCAGAATCAGAGGTCCTCAGCTCAGTACCACAAGGACAGTATTAGCTCCATTACTCTTCAAAATCATCAGGGCCGACGAGAGCTGCCACGGGCCCCGGGTAAGGATTGGTATATGGGCCCCTGTTTATTCATTATTTTATTATGAATGTTTTTTGTGAACATAACAAGCAAACTGATTATATGTCCAAGTCACTAGTCAAAACATATAGTATGATAATCTCTATAAAATGTATGTTCATTAATTATATATCCTCTCTGTTATTTAATCAATTGCTTTATTAATTTTTGAAGATTTTATCGCCCCTCTTTCCGGGCCCTCTAGAGGTCCGGACCCCGGGGATTTAACCCGGCTTCCCCGCCCTCTCGGCGGCCCTGATAATCATGCTAACTGACATAGATGAGGACGTTACCAGAGACAGCATAGTAACATCCTTTGCCGATGGCACAGAGATCAGTAGAAAAATAAGAGACCCAGAGGATATAGAATCTCTGCAAACGGACATGAACAGAATCTCTACACGTGGTCGGAAAACAACAATATGAAATGTAACACTGGGAAATCTCAACTGTTAAGGTATGGAAAAAGAGAGGACCTAAAATCCATGAAATACTATACCCCAAATGGGCAGGAAATTCAGAGAAATTCTAAAGCAAAAGATTTAGTGGTTGTAATGACTGATGATGCGAAATTTGAAACACAAAATAAGATAGCAGTAAACAGAGCAAAGACAACAACTGGGCAAATACTGAGAACCTTTAAAAGAATGGGATATAATGATTCCTCTATTGAAAACACTGATCATACCCAAGTTGGAATACTGCTCGGTCCTAACATCCCCATCTAAAAAAGAAGACATTAGTCAGCTAGAAGCGATTCAGAGGAGCTTCACAGTCAAGATCAATGGGTGCAAAGAACTAAACTACCGTGAAAGGTTACGTGAATTAAACCTATATTCACTGGAAAGAAGAAGAGAGAGATACACCATTATTTACACTAATAAATCTTACTCTGAATCCTATAACCCCCCCAAACAACAGTGGAAAGTAGAAAAGGAAGACTGTGTCGTGTTCCCAAATTAAAGGCTAGACAGGGAACATCCTCAACCCTAAAGGTTGAAAGGTATATATATATATATATATATATATATATATATATATATATATATATATATATATATATATATATATATATATATATATATATATATATATATATGGTAAACCTGGTAAAAGTTCCGTGCGTCGGTTTTTCTTTATACGAAGGTCAAGCTGGCTTGAGGAAAGAGCGAGTTGCTTTCTTGCGAACTCCATCGCACATAGCCAGACACACCTGGTTCATTTGGTACCGTCCTGAGCCAGGCATTTAGTCTTCTTTTGAAAATTTCAACTTTGACACCTCTGACGTTCCTGATGTCCTTTGGGAGCTGGTTAAAAAGTCTTGGCCCCCTGACAACCGAACTATTTTTCTTCAATGCTGAAGGTGTCTGTTGTCAGGCCTTTAGTTTGGGAACACTACACATTTTACCTTTCCTATTTTCCAGTGTTGTTTGGATGTTAATTGGGTCTAGTTTGAGGTTAGGTACCAGTTTTTGGCTCATCTTCCACATGTAAATTATGGTGTATCTCTCTCTTCTTTCCAGCGAATACAAATTTAATTTACGTAGTATTTCCCAGTAGCTGAGTTCTTTGTAGCCATCAGTCTTGGCTGTGAAATTCCTCATGACTTCTAGTTTATTAAATTCTTCATTTTTGTATGGGGACTTCAAAACTGAGCAGTATTCAAATTTTGGTACGATCAGTGTTTTCAACAAGGAATTATTACTTATCCCTTCCTTTGAAGGTTCTCAGTAGCTGTCCCGTAACTCTTTTTGTTTTGCTTATCGCTATCTGATTCTGTGTTTCGAATTTTGCATCATCGGTCATGGTTACCCCTAAATCTTTTTCTTTCATACCTCTCTGAATTTCCTGTCTATCTGGGTCATAGTATTCCGTCTGTTTGTTTTTTATTTCTTCCATATCTCAAGAGCTGAAATTTCTCCTTGTTAAAATTTATGTTGTTGTCTTCTGACCATTTGTATATTCTGTTTGTGTCCCTCTGTAGAGCTTCCACCTTTCTGCATTACCAATCTTTCTCCTGATCTTTGTATCGTCAGCAAAGGATGTTATTAAACTGTTGTCGTCTACTTCAATGTCTATATCTGTCAGCATAATAATAAATAGGAGTGGGGCTAATAAGGTTCCTTGTGGAACTGAGCTGCGTACTTCCGATTCTGATGATGATATATCATGGATTTTTACGGCTTGCTGCCGTTTCCTGAGAAAGTAGATCCATTTGCCTACTTTGCCTGTTATTCCCATGCGTTTCAATTTATGTATTATGTCATGATCACATTTATCGAATGCTTTAGCAAAATCCGTGTACAGTATACATATTACATCGGAGTTATTATTTCTCTCAAGTGCGTCTATGATATTGTTATAGTTGTTATTAGTTGTGATAGGCACGATCTTATTGATCGGAATCTGTGCTGGTTCTCATTGAATCTTTCCTGTGTCTCTAAAACGTCATATATTTTTTCCCTGACTACTCTTTCAAATATTTTGGTGAGATGTGATGTAGTGACACAGGTCTATATTTCTTTGCTTGAAACCTATCCCTCCACTTTATATATGGGAACAGTGTTCCCTCGTTTTAGTATGCTCGGTATTTCCGCCGTGTCCAGGGATCTTCTCCATATTCAGTAAAGGGGTGTAGCTATTTCGTTCTTAGTTTTTAATCAATAAGGCATTCCATTTGTCCGGGCTTGCAGCTGAATGTGATTTCATTTCTTCAGTAGCTTTCGCTATATCTTCTGGGGTAAATTAAAAATCAGTTACATATACATTCTCCATTTAATTCCGCTTCAAAAAAGGTATTTCTCTCAGGTAATGCTTTGTCTCTAATTGGGACATTAAAAGCTGATTTATACTGAGCTCTCAATATTTTAGATATTTCTTTTCTATCATCGATTAGCTCATTAGTTTCTTTCCTTAAGGGTGCGATAGTGGTCCGCGTTTTTGTTTTTATTTTCGCGAAGCTATAAAAGTATTTTGGGTTATCTTTCATTGTTTTCGCAGCATCTTCCACTCCTCTCTTTGAATGGGCCTTAATTTGGGTTTGCATTTCCCTGTCTATACCTTCTAATTTTACTTGTATCACATACTTTGAGTTGTTGTCTGTGCAATTAATTAAATTCGTGGCTACTCTCTTTCTCTTGCTGAATAGTGTTCGCTTTTGTCTCTCGAAATAGTTCCTCCTTCCCTTTGGCAGTACTTTCGGAACATATTTTCCTTAGATTTACAGGGTCTTTTTTTTCCAAGGTTATTAGCATTTATTTGGTTGTTTTATCCTCCTCTATATGATTTCTTCCCAATTTATAGTCTTACAGTTTAAATTAAAAATCTGAAATTTGCTCTTCAGTATGAGTATTTTTATTTAATGCTATCGTTGTATTAGTGGATACTTCGATAATGTTTTGGTCTGAGATATTTGTTAGTGTTAATTTTAGATCATTGAGTAAGTCGGTGTTAGTCGTGAATACCAGATCGAAGCAGTTATTTTGTTTGATGTTATGTGTTATATCCTGTATTAACACAAATTAATTTGTTTGAGCTATTAAGATTTTTGCTTGCTCCTGGTCTTCTCTTGAGCCCCCTTGTCCTGCTGTATTTATACAGTACATTTCTTCTCATTCTTTTGCATTTTATAAATGGGATATTAAAATAACCGCAGAGTATTACATTCGGGTATGGGTTGTTTAAGAACTTTATTAGGTTTCTGATGTTAGCAATGGCTTCAGAGAATTTTGCAGTTCGAGTGTTCGGAGGTCAAGAGTTGACTAGCAGTGTCACGTTAAGTTTTTCAATTTTTACTGCTAAGAGCTCCACGTACAGTGGCGCTCATAAGTATTCGTGCAGAGAAATATTTCATAGTTGACTTCATCTTTTGTACCATGCATAGGATAATCATGAAAAGCTTACCGTTCGTTTGAAAAAATTCAACAAATAAAAATTAGTTGAACTTCAACATATAATGTAAAATATCAAAGAATTTGAGGAAAATAAAAAAGTTAAAATGTAAACGTTTTTGTACATTTATTTACAAAATTATTTGATACTTTGTATGTCCACCTTAGGCTTCAAGAATTTTAAATTTTTATCAGTAGTTGGCTGTTTATTGAATAGAGACTGTTGGCAATTCTGAATTCTAAAAGAGCTGTCTACAGATCTTAAGAGATCTGTTATTGCTGCGGACGAGTCTGGAGTTATAGGAAGATAGGAGAAGAACTTCGAATTCAATTTACTATGGTTGCTACAGTTATGAAGAAATGGAAAGGTTTTGGAACAATCAAAACTCTACCAAAGTGTGAACGAACTTGCAAGATTTTAGAACGTACAGCTGTGGCTGCTGCGAATCAACAACGAGCAACAGTATGTTTGGCAAAAATCAAATGCTGCATTACAAACAAAAAACATCCTTCCTACGGTTAAACACGGTGGTGGTAGTTTGCTTCTCTGGGGGATGCTTTAGTGCCGGGGTGCTCAAACCCTGACACATGTGCCAAACCTGGCACATTGTGATTCTGACGATGGCACATGGACAGTGGACACTCATCAAGGCAAAAAAATCAATGGTTATAATGCTGCACCAGCCTGAATTCAGAATGCCCTCGCGTAAGCAAGAAATTTGAGAATTTTCGGTGGTAATTGGCAACTCTTCTAAGACTGCCTGGAGCGCTTGCGCAATAAGATTTAAAATCCAGTTACTAAATAATCATTCATGTGTTAAGTGCATCATATGTGACAAATTGGTTGGAGGGAAGCAAGTACACAAGGCTTTGTAATGCAGGTACCGTAAAGAAAACGTAAAATATAGTTATAAAATACACACGACATTTATTGCTTTACTAATACTAGAATTTATTTGTACAATATAAAAAGTATATTAATTTAGGCCTATTCGACATAGTCATAGTGGCACATTACGTTTTGCATTTGGGAAAAATGGCATGAAAGAGCACATGATTGCCATAAGTTTGAGCACCACTGCTTTAGTGCTTCTGGTCCAGGAAAGCTTGTTGTCATCAATGGGATCTTGAATTCGAATAAAATATCAGGAAATTTTAGAAGAAAATGTATTGCCTTCATTTCGAGAGCTACAAATGGGCAAAGGTGGGCCCCGGACCTCAAAAAGGACCGACGGTCCCGGTCCTTGCCTCAAACTGGACCGACGGTCCCGGTCACGGTCCTTTCTGAAGATAGACCTAGGAACGACTCGGTCCTCGGTCCTTATATATAATATAAGTGAAAAATTTGATTAAAATGAAAAATGAAATTAAAGACACCGGAAATCTTTAATTTTATTAACGTAAATTATAATTAATACAATACATAAATGATGAAAAAAAGTTATTAAGTTAAATGCTTGAGTTTCCCTTCAAGAAGACTAGCATTTCAAAATGGCTGTCACTGAGCCCTGACCTTTTCGGCTTGAGGACGTCCTTCCCCAAAGAGAAGAGCCTCCACGGCGGCACTGGATGGTGCCAGGTGTTGAAACAAGTTTCAGTTCAGTCTCAGTCTCTTTCTAAGTCTTCTGGAAGAAACGATCCATCTTCTTTAGAACTTCAAATAATCACTAAACACACTAAAATCACTAAAAAAGACCGTCCGGAATTGCTTAAAAATGGACCGTCGCTCCTCATTTCGGTCCTCACTGAGAAAAGGACCGACTTTCCCGCTCACGGTCCTTAAAAAGGACCGAGTTCCTGGAGTTCGGTCCTTTTGGAACTCGGTCCTGCCCACCTTTGCAAATGGGTCGCAAGTGGGTACTGCAACAAGACAATGATGCAGAACATAAACGTAAGATCACCATGGAATGGCTTCAACAAAAGAATTTCAAACTCCTCAAGTGGCCCAGTCAAAGCCAGATCTCAATTTAATTGATAATTTATCGTTTGATTTGAAAAAAGCTATCCTTAAGAGAAACCATTCTAATCTAAATGAATTGCAACAATTTTCTTTAGAAGAATGGGTTAAAATTTCTACTTAGAGATGTCGAAACACTGTAGGAAAATATACAAAACGAATCACTGAAGTCATTCATTCAAAAGGTAAACACACAAAGTATTAAATAATTTCGTATGTAAATGTACCAAAACTTTTTCATTTAACTTTTTTTTAATGTTCCTCAAATTCTTTGATGTTTTGCATTATATGTTGGCGTTAAACTAATTTTTTAATTTGTTAAATTTTTCCAAACGAACGGTAAACTTTTCATAACTAACGTATGCATGGTACAAAATACAAGGACGAATATAACTGAACTATTTCTCTGTGCGAATACGTATGAGCGCCACTGTAGCTGTTTGATTTGCTTATTATTACTCTCCCTGTCATATGTCTCTCACGTATTTACGAGGGTAATTCAATAAGTATCGGCACTTTTTATTTTCACAATTTTATTTTCACATCTAATAGATTATAAACACATCAATTCTCAACATAGTCTCCCTGTTTCTCAATACACTTAGTCCAGCGATCTACAAGCTTCCTAATGCCATCAGAAAAGAATGTTTTTGGCTGTGTGCGTAGCCAGTCATCCACCGCCTCCTTCAGGTCATCATCGCCTTGGAATCGCTGACCTCTCAAAGCGTCTTTTAGTGGTCGAAACAGGTAAAAATCCGAAGGTGCCAGGTCTGGACTGTAGGCTGGATGGTCGAGAACTTCAAATTTAAGTTCTTGAAGGCATTTTCTAGTCTGTGCAGCGGTATGAGGGCGCGCATTGTCGTGTAACAGAATAGCACCTTCCGACAATCTCCCTCTCCGTTTTGTGCGAATTGCTTGCATTAACCCATTCCGAAGCATGTCAGAATACAATGCACTTATTACTGTAGTTCCACACTCTAGATAATGTTCAAGGTTATCATTATCATTATTCGTATTCTGACATGCTTTGGAATGAGTTAAAGCAAGCAATTCGCATAAACGGAGAGGGAGATTGTCGGAAGGTGTTATTCTGTTACACGACAATGCGCGCCCTCATACCGCTGCACAGACTAGAAAATGCCTTCAAGAACTTAAATTTGAAGTTCTCGACCATCCAGCCTACAGTCCAGACCTGGTTCCTTCGGAGTTTTACCTGTTTCGACCACTAAAAGACGCTTTGAGAGGTCAGCGATTCCAAGGCGATGATGACCTGAAGGAGGCGGTGCATGACTGGCTACGCACACAGCCAAAAACATTATTTTTTGATGGCATTAGGAAGCTTGTGGATCGCTGGACTAAGTGTATTGAGAAACAGGAAGACTATGTTGAGAAGTGATGTGTTTATAATCTATCAGATGTAAAAATAAAATTATAAAAATAAAAAGTGTGGATACTTATTGAATTACCCTCGTATATAACACAACCACCTTTTCGTCTTTCTGTTCTCTCAGATCATATGTTATAACCATCAATTTTTATTTCGTTTTTATCTATGCAGTATTCGCAGTCTTCACAATCTCCTTGGCAGGCTTTAAGATGTGTTTCTGTGAGGCATGCGATGTAAGTCCTTGTTTCTTCCATAAATCCTTTCAGGTATGAAACTTTGTTTATCGTGTGGTTCGGTCTTAGCCCTTGAATATTTGTCAGGACTATATTTATGTTTCCTGTTTTGCGTTGTTCTTCGAGTACTCCAAAGTCAATTTCCTTCAGTGTCGCGTATTTTGTATTCCTATGGTCCTCCAGGAAAGCTCTGTTTCCGGTTATCTGTTCTGGTAGTTTTTTGCTTGGTAACGGATCGGCTCGGAGGTTCTCAGCTGTGTCGACTGTATGTGCTGAATGAGGTTTAGCAGCTGTATTGTGTCTGCAATGTCGAAAAAATTTGCTCCTTGATTTGTATTCATAGGTTTCTTTCCGTTTTTCCTATTGTTCCTTAAGTTTGTTGGGAGGTGATAATAGTAGCATTTCTTACCATATTTGCATACCTCCTGCTTGCATAATGCTTGAAAATGGTCGGGTGATAAAATGTGCAGCTGTTGCCAACTTTACAGAGACCATTATTATAATAGAAACTGCACAAGGTGGGGTGCTCATGTATACAATGTCCTTCTTTATATCTGCAATAGCCCTTTGCATAGTATATGCACCACTCAGGGCCTTTGTTTTTGTTGTTTGTTGCATTTCCTTTTTCGGAGATAACCTTAGTCTATTATCTTGATTTTTATTCACTCTGGTGTTCTCCAATTGATCTACGTGTGTTTCTTTTCGTGCTTTTGTTATAATTTTTCGCCCTCTTTACGTGTCTGTATTCCGACATGTGACATGGTTGTATCAGCTTCATTTTTCTTCGTTTCCTTTCCTGTTTCTTTCTTTTCATCATTTATATTCTCTTCTTTCGCTGTTTCCTCAGTATCTCTTTCTGTTTTATAAACCGTAAACAAATTTATTTCCGTTATACATTTTTCATAGAAATATTTTACTCCATTTAGTTGTTTTGCACTTGTTACAAGAGTGATGTTTTCATCTTTCCAATTCAGGCAGTTAAAATCAAAGATAAATTGACAGAGATCACATCTAATTGCCCTCGAATCATCGGTTGCACTGTTGCAAACCTTGCAAAACTGTAGAAATCGGTTACCCATTTCCGCACTATTTACATATAAACAATATTACATAAAGATTGGTGAGCGAAAAATTTGCTCAAGAAAGAGAGGGTGAGGTGCGGGGGTTTTGACTATAGGTTTGAGGGTGAGTGGTCTCCGTTACTCCGGGGAATGGGGAATGTCACGCGTTGTGTATGTCTACTGATTGGTGCTCGTGAGAGCGGCGCGGGTGATATCGGGGGATGGCTATAGGAATTTTGGGGAAAAACAAAGTGCCTTGTTTCAATCGTATGGATGGGCACCTAATTTTTTTTCTCGAGATGTAACTAAATGAGTAAGAATAATTTGTTTTGCTTTACTTTTTATGGTATATGTCGTACTTTCACCACTTACAAAATATCACTTTGCGTGCGCTAGATATTCACACGGGTACTGGCACTTATCAAATTATAATTTACTGCTAGAGTTTCACTATTATTCAGCTTTTATACGGACCTCGATCGAAACACGCGTTACCGCTGCACAGGGCAGTGTATGAAATGAAAATCGGAGGAAAGAATATATGATGATCAAAAAAGGAAAACAAGGAAAAAAAAAGAACAAAGTCGGGAAATATTGCCATCACGCTATCATTCAATTTCAGGCAACGACTTTGCTTGATAGAATTCGAGTTCTCAGGAGGCAAAAGCTGCGCTAACCAGGGGTAGGGGAAAATGAAGGTGGGACGGAAAGAGAAGGGAAAGTGCAGAGCGAAAAATTGTATAAAAAAATATTATTTAAAATATAACGCAATAATAATAATAATAATAATAATTTTAAAAGTAAAATAATTTATTTAAGTGTAAAGAGTATTAGAGGCACTGTGCCTATAATTACTTACATTTGAATACCTGACTAAGGGTCATTATAAGAGAAATCTTACCATGCGTTTCAAGCCTTTCAATGAATGAATGAAGCTTCATTTGGAAAGAAAGAAAGCGAGAGAGAGAGAGAGAGAGAGAGAGAGAGAGAGAGAGAGAGAGAGAGAGAGAGAGAGAGAGAGAGAGAGAGAGAGAGAGAGAGAGAGAGATCCAAATTCAAGATAAAAGTGGTAAAGTAGATCATTTCTGACTCGAAATACCTTCAACGCTTCTCCAAGTTTTTGCGCTAATACTTTGCATTGTTTCCGCTAATTAAAAGTTTCTCGCTGAAAATATTTTTACACATGACAAAATTATCATATATATATATATATATATATACATATACGTGTGTGTGTGGTGTGTGTGTGTGTGTGTGTGTGTGAGCGCACGCGCGCGCAGAGGGAACACCGTGGAGACAAAGAGATATGATTGTGATTCCAGGAATTTTAGAAACTTAAAAAAAAATAAAAATATAAATAAATAAAGATTTTCGCTCCAAATACGGATGTTACCTAATACTTTCACTGCTACTGATACTACTGTTAATAATAATAATAATAATAATAATAGTAGTACTAAAGACAATCAAGGTTCAAAAAAAATAATTTGATTCCATTCTCTTTCCCCTAATTATTATTATTATTATTATTATTATTATTATTATTTATTATTATTATTTATTATTATTATTATTATTATTATTATTTCGATCAAAACATCACAACCCAGTTTGATAATAACCTTATTTCTACGCTATTTATTGTAAAAGTTAAAAATTTATGATTAAAATACATTATTAAAATTAATTTAAAATAACTTTTGAGTCTTAAAAGTTGCAAAAAGTCATTAAAAACAAACTTTAGGAAAGTTAACTGCTCGAGGTTTCCACCTTCGACGAACGAAGGACGTTTTCGTGGCACAAAACCATTATTAATTTAACGAAATAGTTGGTTTTTCTTTCGTTAACAAACTGTAATGTCGCGAAAGTTTTTTCTTACGGATAAATACGCAGTAACTTATAAATTACAGTTATACGTAATACGTAAAAAATCATTAAAATAAAGTTATATTTTAGTTTAAAATACGGTTCAACTGTAAAAATCTTATACGTTTAAAACTCACTTATTAACAATCAAATGAATGTTACAGACACACAAAACTGTAATAATTTTATCAGAAATAATAGGTAATAATTACGAGAAAAAATGGTGAAAATATATTATTTCGGGAGGTCAAAAGAACTGTGGGAGGATATTAATAGTAATAATAAAATAAGTGATCATCATGATGACAATATTGATACTGATACTAATATGAATTCAACGAAAAGATGATGACAGAGAGAGAGAGAGAGAGAGAGAGAGAGAGAGAGAGAGAGAGAGAGAGAGAGAGAGAGAGAGAGAGAGAGACTTTCTTTTTATCAACTTTCCGTTTATTGTCTCCAAGATGAAGTTTGCTGAGAAACATTTTTTTTTAAAGCAACACAATAATTAATGGAAATGAAACAGACACGGGAAAGTGAATATTAAGGGCACAATCATGGTCTCTCTCTCTCTCTCATAAGAGTAGGGCGATTGATATACTTTATCTCGACTTTGAGAAAGCCTTTGATAAGGTACCTCACCGCCGGCTAATGGCGAAAGTGCGCGCGCTGGGTATTGGTGGGGAAGTAGGTAGGTGGACTGAAAACTGGCTGAAGAATAGGCGGCAGAGGGTTGTAATTAAGGGGGTTAGGTCGGGTTGGGCCTCGGTCACTAGTGGAGTTCCTCAGGGTTCCTTTTTGGGGCCACTGTTGTTTATCATTTACATAAATGATATCGACGGTGGCATCGTCAGTCGGATCGCCAAATTCGCTGATGACACCAAGCTTGGGACCAATGTTGGGACGCCCGAAGCGATCGAGGAACTGCGTGCGGACCTTGGTAGGATAGGAGAGTGGTCCGAAAAATGGCAAATGCCGTTTAACTTGGGTAAATGCAAAGTGATGCACATTGGCTACGCCAATCCCAAGTCGGACTACTCCATGTTGGGGAGTAATATCGAGGCGACTGATTTGGAAAAGGACTTGGGTGTGCTAATTAGCACCGACCTTAAGTTTACGAAACAGTACGTAGAGGTGGAAAAGAAAGCCCAGAAGCTGTTGGGTATGAGGAGGCAATTTCAGTTTCGGAACAAGGAGATTGTGCTCTCTCTGTACAATTCTCTGGTTCGGCCGCACCTGGAGTATGCTGTGCAGTTCTGGTCGCCCACCCTCAGGAAAGATATTGAGAGGCTGGAGCGAGTGTAGGCGAGGGCCACAAAGTTAATCCCTTCCGTTAGGCATATGGGCTACAATCGACGCTTACGCGCCCTGAACTTGTTTTCGCTGGAAACTCGGAGGCTGCGCGGTCAACTGATCGAGGTTTTCAAGCTCTTACGCGGGTTTAACGATGTCGATTTTAGAAGCATGTTTAGTTTAAATGATAACCCAACTCGCAACAATGGTTGAAAGTTGGATTTGAAACGGTTTAGGACTAGTGTGTGTGTGTGTGAATTACTTTACCTATAAGATCTGTGACACGTGGAACAGGTTACCTTCAGAAGTTGTGAACAGTTCTTCTGTGGATCACTTCAAGAAAAGGTTAGACCAAATCTTGCACACTATTTGATGGTGTAGGAAATTTTCCCTGGCACCCGTTGCCATTGGTACCTCCTCGGTATAGGTCGCAAGGCCTTTTGAGATACTTCTTTTCCTTGTAACTCTCTCTCTCTCTCTCTCTCGCTCTCTCTCTCTCTCTCTCTCTCTCTCTCTCTCTCTCTCTCTCTCTCTCTCTCTCTCTATATATATATATATATATATATATATATATATATATATACACACTCGCTGTTTCTGATGTTGGAGTTAACAATCTCTATTCAATATATTTTGACAGCTAGCTATATGGGTACAGATGTCAATAACGTTGTGCAAAATGGAATATATTGTGTATTTTTCTACCAGCGTACAACAGTCACATGTAAACACAGTCATAAATGCACTTACACACGCACGCGCACACATACACAAATATATATATATATATATATATATATATATATATATATATATATATTAGTGGTTGACCGGGTGTTAGTTTTTCAACATCTGCGGATGCGGATCTTTAATTTGAATATCCGCGGATGCGGATATTTAGTTAATTTATCAATATAATATAGAATTATGAATATATGACATAATTTTTCAAATTTCGTGATATTACTATTATGGCAGGCAATGCATAAGAATTAAAATTAATGTTAATGTTTTCATTATGATAAAAATAATAACTTTCTCAAGAGTTTCAGCCACAGAAAATTCAATGAAACAAGTTTCATTCAATTTTCTGTGTTACCACGTATTTATATTTTCAGGTTTATATATTTGTTTGTTCATTAATAATTAATACTTTACATGAAATGTGCATGACTGGGCCTTATAAGCTACTTTATAAGCTAATTTAATTGTAAATTGCATAATTTATTAGAGGTAATATCCGCATAACATCCGCAGTCAGAAGTGCGGATGCGGATGTTAAAAATGATGCGGATATTCGTCATATGACCTTAGATGTTGCGAAGGAGGTTAAACAACCCAAAAAAAAAAAAAAAAAAAAAAAAATATATATAATATATATATATATATATATATATATATATATACACAGGGTGTTTGAAAACTTTCTGTACAAATTGTAATGGGGGATAGGCAACACCAAGACAAACCCTTTTCGTCTATAAGTGTATGTCCGCTGACGTCACCATTCGGCGCGAGAGGGCGCCGCTGCAATTGGCTAAAAGGTGAAGTGGGCTAGACTCGCGCTTGCCGCGGGCACTCTTAAATCGGACGTAGTACGCGTAACATGGAGCGCTTCACGACTGCTGAGATGGCTGACATGCATATGGTGTATGGGGCTGCCAATGGAAACGGAAGAGCTGCTGTGAGGTTGTACCGACAGCGCTTCCCAAACAGACGTGTGCCAAACCACCAAACGTTTGCGCATTTGCATCGGCGACTGCGAGAAACTGGAACATTCCATGCAAACATGCATGACACTGGTCGGGAGAGAAACGTGCGCACTGCTGACATGGAAGAAGAAATCCTACGGCGATTTGAGGACAATCCAAGCGCAAGCACGCGGTGTTGCACGTATCCTCCGTGTGAACCACGACCTGGTTTGGAGAGTGTTGCACGAGCAGCAGTTACATCCGTTTCATCGTCAGAGAGTCCAGGCATTACAACCTCGGGATTACCCTCTTCGTGTGGAATTCGCACGCTGGTTTCTGCAGCAGACAGCGGTGCAGCCTACTTTTCCGGCTTATGTGCTGTTCTCAGATGAGGCCTGTTTCACACGTGAGGGTGTGTTTAACATGCACAATTCTCACGTGTGGGCGCACGCAAATCCACATGCTACACGGGTTTGTAATGCCTGGACTCTCTGACGATGAAACGGATGTAACTGCTGCTCGTGCAACACTCTCCAGACCAGGTCGTGGTTCAAACCGAGGATACGTGCAACACCTCGCGTGCTTGCGCTTGGATTGTCCTCAAATCGCCGTAGGATTTCTTCTTCCATGTCAGGAGTGCGCACGTTTCTCTCCCGACCAGTGTCATGCATGTTTGCATGGAATGTTCCAGTTTCTCGCAGTCCCCGATGCAAATGCGCAAACGTTTGGTGGTTTGGCACACGTCTGTTTGGGAAGCGCTGTCGGTACAACCTCACAGCAGCTCTTCCGTTTCCATTGGCAGCCCCATACACCATATGCATGTCAGCCATCTCAGCAGTCGTGAAGCGCTCCATGTTACGTCTACTACGTCCGATTTAAGAATGCCCGCGGCAAGCGCGAGTCTAGCCCACTTCACCTTTTAGCCAATTGCAGCGGCGCCCTCTGGCGCCGAATGGTGACGTCAGCGGACATACACTTATAGACGAAAAGGGTTTGTCTTGGTGTTGCCTATCCCCCATTACAATTTGTACAAAAAGTTTTCAAACACCCTGTATATATATATTATATATATATATATATATATATATATATATAGCAAATCATGCCTATAGTTATTGCTTGGTGCAAGAAACTATTACTTTCCTGAACTCGGTATACGAGGTGTGTTCAAAAAGTTCCTGAACTGGCTATGCTGCGCGCACATCACATGACGCGCATGCGTATGATGCATGTTGTCGTGTGACTCAATCTGTGTCCAAAGACGGTTACCACTTGTTGATATCGTATTTTGTTCTCTCGATATTTACTGTTTTGTGAAGTCAATTTGTGTTTTGTCGCATTTTATGCATTTGAATAATGGCTACTGTCGCGCACTTCCATTGCGATTACTGCTGTTTTGTTTGAACGTCATACCCGTACACCCACGTCTCGTCACCCGTAACGATGTTTCTGAGAAAATTTTCATCAAGATTGGCACGTTGAAGGAAGTCGTGAGACACAACAACACGTTGCTCTTTCTCCTCGGCAGTCAAGAGTCGTGGCACAAATTTGGCTGACACACGACGCATCCCCAAATTCTCTCTGAGTATCGTGTGGCATGATCCTATCGAAATGTCTATTTCGTCTGCGACTTCCCTGACTGTCAGTCTACGGTTCCCTCGAATCATTTCACGAACACAAGCTGTAACAGTGTCATCAGTTCTTGAAGTGGAAGGTCGTCCCACCCTTGCATCGTCCCCCGTCGACGTTCGGACTTCCTTAAAGCGCTTTCGCCACTCAAAAGTGGTTGTCCGACTTAAGACTCATTGCCAAATGCTGTGTTCAGCATGGCATGGGTTTCAGAAACAGTCTTTCCCAGCTTAACGCAAAACTTTATGCACACACGTTGTTCTTCAACCGTAGCCATTATTCAAATGCACAAAATGCGACAAAACACACAAAATTACTTCACAAAACAGTAAATATCGAGAGAACAAAATACGATATCAACAAGCGGTAACCGTCTTTGAACACAGACTGAGTCACACTACAACATGCATCACAACTAGTTCAGGAACTTTTTGAACACACCTCGTATATTTGATTTATCGGCAGACTTACCTGACTCGTCTGGTAACTTTCTGAGACAACTTTCAAATGTTTCTCGAAGACGTCCATTCACACTTTTGTGTTTCTGACTCGTGCTGGGATTTTGTTGAACATTTTTGGTCTTCTAACTACAGAATTATTCTCGTTAAGGGTTATGATTTCCCTTGTCTTTCCTTAGTTTTGGTGTTTGGCAAGCCCTTCCTTTGCTGTTTTCAACAGCAGTTTGTTAATTTATTGGGTTTATTCTGAGATTTAAGGGTTTTTCTTCAATAATTTCCTACGTATAAATGATGATACTTTTCTCTGTTCCTTCTCTCCAGAATGTGGAGGTCTACAGTAGTTTCGTTACCCTTTCCCCGTCAGCTAATCCGCTGAGTTAATTTATTTTTGATGCAAAGCTTCTTTGTATTTCTTTAGCTGGTTAATTTCCTCCTTTTTATTGGATCGTTACGACTTAGCAATATGCGAGTGTTGGTATAATTAATGATTTCAGAAGAAGGACCATTACGCTTTTGTTCCTTCTTTAGAAGCTCCTGAATATTGGTCCAATTATTCTCTTGACTGTTAATTTGTTTTATGAGGAAGGAGGGACCAAAGGCAAACTATCGCAAAAACGCGACCCTCCTCCCAACTTGGAACTAGACGAACAGAGCCGAAATCAAGTTCCAAAGCTTTTGAGATGTCTGGACACTCTGCGTTTGATAGATTGGAGCTCAAAGACAGGGAAAAAGATGGACTGAGAAAGGTTGTTTCAGAGTTGACCGATTGAGTAGATGAAAGATTAAGAATACAGATCAACCCTTACGTTAGAGAGCTGGACAGAAAAGGGATGAAAATGTGTCGAAAGTGTGGTGCTGCATGTTCTCCTTAAAGGAGGAGGCATGAAGTTTGAGAGTTTTGTACATCGAAGTCCTATACATTATTTCTAAGTCCTTTTCTTTTCGATTTCGCTGGAATTTTTTTTGGAATTTCATTCTCTCCAATTCTTCATTCTTCCGTTCCAACTTTTCAGTGTTAAATTTTGCATTATTATTCTCTGACCACGTACGAGTTTATGTAATATATAATATAATATCTTGTAGAGCTCCAATGTCATCTGTAATCTTAATTTGTCTGCCAATTTCTGTACCATCGACAAAAGATGCCATAATGTATTTTTGTTTCTTTAGTATCTAAACCAGAAAGATTGATTATTATAAATAACAGTGGAGCGAGAACTGTTCCTTCGTATACTGAGCTAGATTTACTACCGATTCCGAAAAATATATTGCTTAAGCCGTAATCACTCGTTTACGTTCATTCAGAAAGTTGTATAGCCACTTACCGCTGTACTTTGCCTGTTATCTCCATTCTTATCAATTTATATATTTTCACGTGGTCACACTTATAAAGTGCTTTGGCAAAATGTGTGTACATTACATCATAGTTTACGTTGCTTTCTAGAGCGTTAATGATGTTATTTCTGACTGACATGATCTGCTAACTCTAAATCCATGCTGGTTCTCAGTGACGCTCTTTCCTATTTCTGTTTGTCGGGCAATGAAAACTGATTCATACTGGGCACGTAAGATTTCTAAAAGGTGCATTGGATCATTCGTTTTCATTTTTCAGAAGTCCCCATGGACCTTCGGTTCTTTGATTTATTATTTATTTATTTTTTCGTGAAATTATAAAAATATTTTGGATTACTTCTTCCGGTGCCTCTCCTTCTTCATGGTTTATAATTAGGGCTTAAATGTCCCGGTCAGTATTTTCTAGTTTTTCGGTGATTAATGTCCGTGAAATTTATTAACTTCCTGTCTATTTTCTTTACTTTTACTTACAGAAAAGAGTTTTTCTTTCCAATTTCAAAATCATTTATTCTTTTTTTCAAGGACAAATTTCTCTAAGATTGTCATCATCTTATCTTTGAATAAGTATAACGTCTCTTAAGTTATTTTGTCTACAAAGTATCTATTTAGCCGCTGTTACTTGGAAAAACTAAGTCTATAGACGTTTGGCATTTTCTGTGTTCTTGGCGATCTCCTGCGTTAATGCAAATTCATCCGCATGCAAAAGATGGCAATAAATTTGCTCGCTTCCGTTTTTCCTTTGTCCTGTCTTTTATTAGGATTAGGTTCTTGTAAACGTTTCGTCTCTCATAAGAGGAAAATTGAAGTCTACCAGGAGCATTATATTGAGGGTTGAGGTATTTAAGGTACTCTGCGACGTTTCTGATTTCTAATAATTATACTTTTACTGAACCCCATTAAAATTTTCTGGGGGGAAGGACTCGCAGAATGGTAATTAAGCCTATACCAAATCCAAATGTAATTTTTCAGTTTTCTGCTGAAACTCAACAAAAGCGTTTGATTTACTTAATATTACTTCGGCGATATGTTTTTCTCGAATATATACAGGGTGATCAAAAAGTCTCACCGCAGTAGTAATAAGATATTTACTTTATTGAAATTTTATATAAGAAGATATAAGAATTGTATAAATGTAATGACATATCATTTTTACCTGTTTAGAGTAAGTAACGTAGCAAGACTTAGCTTAGACTAGCCTAGACTTCGCCAATATTTTGTTAAAGATTTCACGATATCGTACAATTTTCATTAAAATATCTAACTTCAATAAAGTAAATATCTTATGACTACTGCGGAGACTTTTCAATCACCCTATATATATAATTTAGTGGTGGACCGGATGTCAGTTTTTCAACATCTGCGGATGCGGATATTTAGTTAATCTATCAATATAATATAGAATTATGAATGTATGACATAATTTTTCAAAGTTCGTCATATTACTATTATGGCAGGCAATGCATAAGAACTAAAATTAATACTAATGTTTTTATTATGATAAAAATAATAACTTTCTCAATAGTTTCAGCCACAGAAAATTCAATGAAAGAAGTTTCATTCAATTTTCTGTGTTACCAGCTATTTATATTTTGAAGTTTATATATTTGTTTGTTCATTACTAATTAATACTTTACATGAAATGTGCATGACTGGGCCTTATAAGCTACTTTATAAGCTAATTTAATTGTAAATTGTATAATTTATTAGAGGTAATATCCGCATAACATCCGCAGTCAGAAGTGCGGATGCGGATGTTAAAAATGAAGCGGATATCCGGTCCACCACTAATATATATATAAATGAACAATAAATAATTCCTATATAATCATTATATGGATCCTTATTAGTGATGGATCGAATAACCGCAACCGCAACCGCACTACAACCGCACAAAAATTCACAACCGCAACCGTAACCGCAACCGCCGTTCCATAAGTGCGGTTGCGGTTGTAAAAGCTTAGTTAATTTTAATTTTAGGTTAATTAGAAATATTTCTTTTTTTAAAAAGAAAATGATGGGTCTCCTTATGCGTGGTAGGTGGGATGAACAGTGCGATGGGTCCTCGTCCCTCATCCTGGTAACACACTTAGTGCAAAATATGGTTTTAATTAATTTGACCTATTCTTTCATAATAGCTATATAAGTTTAGAATATACTTCATTTAAATAGTATTTATTTAGTAAATACCTTATGTTGAACACAAGTTTTGCAACACACAAATAGCGGTAGCGGTGTATTGCAAAACTTGTGTTCAACATAAGGTATTTACTAAATAAATACTATTTAGTATATATTATGTACCAAGTGTGGCTAAATCGCACTATAGTGGCTAAATCCAGTTAATACTTACGCATTTTTCCTAGTATATGATAACCGCAACCGCAACGGCGGTTGGAAAAAATTCGACAACCGCAAACACAGCCGCAACCGCGGTTGTGAAAAACCGACCACTCGATCCATCACTAATCCTTATATTCATTGTCTTCACACAGTACTTATGTTTGTACGGTTTTTCTATTCGAATGTTCATTTTTACATGAGAAACCAAAATCGCCTGAGCGAGTTTGGATGGAATTTCGATTTGTGCTTTCTATTGTGTTATTCTATTATGGTTGTCTTGCATTTAACCCTCGTCCCTAAATTTTATTAGATTATGCATGCACATTGCATATAGCAGGATTCGAACCCGTAGTTGTACTTCTTAGTCCTTAATACCCACTCTTTGTCTCTAATTCGTTTCTTTTAAATCCTCCCAATAATGACTTGTACTGTATGTACGAATTGAATAGCCGTGGCATATTGATTATGAATTGACGTATGAAAACGTTACACTTTATATCTCGTTATTTATATGTTATGGCCTGTCTGGTATGATGCAATATAACTATTATTCGACCATATTCATCCATACGTCCATATCTTACCTTGACCATTATTCTATATCAATTTTATTAAATATTCATTTTACTCGTGTCAGTCTATGAAATGTGTACAAAACTTTATGCATCCGTACCTGTTCGTTGAAAGTCGTGCAAATACGTTCGCATGTATTTTTTTTTTTTTTTTTAATTTAATTATTTCGCCTCTCGCAGTAAACTCGAAAATGCTTATGCAAGTTTACTCAATTCGATGATCACAGCATAAATTGAGCATCTGAAAACGTAAAATCTCCTCTCACTCTGATTCAAATTTATAAAACATTATCATGCGTTATGTTATATATCAGGTGTGTCATGTTGTATATAAATATATACCGTATGTGCCCATGTACTTTGTGTTGTACTAATAACCATATATCAATATAAAAACACTGTAAGAATTGTAAGTGACTAATGTACTTAATGATGTAATTAATGTACTTAATGACGTAGTGAATGTACTTAATGACGTAGTGAATGTACTTTAATGGAACTGTAATTAACAGGGTTGGCAAAAACCCAAAAACCCAACTGGTTTTTTGCTGGGTAGTTGGGTTTTTGGGTTTTTGTTGGGTTTTTGCCAACCCTGGTAATTAACGATAATAAGTGAATGTGAATTAATCCGCAATTATAATCATAGTTGTTGTAAACCAAAATTACAATGTACTCAGTGATGTACTTAAATTGTACGCAATGTACTACTACGAAATTATGTCGCCCTTTAGAAATGTATACTCGGCGAAAATACGATTATTTTTTATTATTATTTTTTAAATTTTTATTTGGAATCTTTCAAAATTCTGATCATGTGTTTAAAGGGGGAAACTTAACCTTCAAACTGCACTCTCCCAAAATTTAGATTATAAAGGGTGATCCAGAGAAATGGGACCCAAAAGAAACCCCTGTAACTCTTAAAGTATAAGTCCTTTTATAAAATCATACGCATCATTCGAAAGAGGATAGTTGCAAGTTTGTACAGGATTGTATAGGTTTTGAAAATACAAGACAAGATAAGATACAAAACAAAATAAAAGTGTTAGTTAAAACTAACCCTTCAAGATGACTGCATGGACTGTGGAACAGCTGCGTTTCATAACTGAGCAATATTATGAGCATGGAAGAAGTGTAGTTTCAGCTCAAAGATCTTTCAAGACAAATTTTCAGATGTCAAAATCACCTTCTAAGAGCTGAAACTACACTTTTCCATGCTCATAATATTGCTCAGTTATGAAACGCAGCTGTTCCACAGTCCATGCAGTCATCTTGAAGGGTTAGTTTTAACCAACACTTTTGTTTTGTATCTTATCTTGTCTTGTATTTTCAAAACCTATACAATCCTGTACAAACTTGTAACTATCCTCTTTCGAATGATGCGTATGATTTTATAAAAGGACTTATACTTTAAGAGTTACAGGGGTTTCTTTTGGGTCCCATTTCTCTGGATCACCCTATATAAAGCATGTAATTGTAAAATAACGGCTACTTCTTTTTCTTCTTGACTTCACTTACTCCCTTGTTAGCAGCCTCTCAGCGAGGAGGGGGCAGAGGCCCCTTGCCTCCTTAATTTTTTAGATTCCGGCCTGAGCCATGGTCGAAAGAGGTCGAACCTCTACCCCTGTAAATTCAGAGCACTACCTGTACATTTTTAGAAGTAAATTACAGTGAGAGAAACTTTTTATTTTTCCTCTTCGAGTTTGGCTCTCTTCAGAGAACTTAGTAAATAAAGTAGAGAAAATAGTTCCCGATAAGTTATAAAGAGAAAATCAGCGAACCTTCAGAGAAAGTATCAGAATGTTATAGAAAGAGTAAAAAAGAAATGAGAGAAAAATTAGAATATTATAGAAGAAAACTATCGCGAGAAATATCCGTTGCTGCCTCCCAACCACAACCCCAGTCGATTTCGAACCACCCAAGGCCATAGACGGAGGGTTAACATATATATATATATATATATATATATATATATTATATATATATATATATATATCAGGGGCGTATATTCAGGGTGTGCTAGGTGTACGCCGCACACCCAATAGATTTTCTGTAATTTAATATTTATCATAATTAACCCTTTGTCTCCCTCTCTCAACTTTAGTCGAGACGAAAAAGATGCCCTAACCCTTAATTCTGCGCTCAACTGTTACACTAGCCGAGATGAGAAATGAGCTACTTCAATTCAGTTGTTCGGATTGTCTTCACAACCATTCGGTAAAATTTTGGTACTGAGCGATAGAAGCATCCCTAGAGCTTGTTTGAGGCGCGAAATTTCAGTATTGCGGCGCGGCGATATATATATATATATATATATATATATATATATATATATATATATACTAGTGGTGTACCGTATATCAGTTTTCAACATCCGCGGATGCGGATCTTTAATGTCAATATCCGCGAATGCGGATATTTAGTTAATCTATCAATATAATATAGAATTATGAATATATGACAATTTTTCAAATTTCGTGATATTACTATTATGACAGGCAATGCATAAGAATTAAAATTAATATTAATGTTTTCATATGATAAAAATAATAACTTTCTCAAGAGTTTCAGCCACAGAAAATTGAATGAAACGAGTTTCATTCAATTTCTGTGTTACCAGCTATTTATATTTTGAGGTTTATATATTTGTTTGTTCATTAATAATTAATACTTTACATGAAATGCGCATGACTGGGCCTTATAAGCTACTTTATAAGCTAATTTAATTTTAAATTGCATAATTTATTAGAGGTAATATCCGCAGTCAGAAGTGTGGATGCGGATATCAGGTCCACCACTAATATATACCGTACATCCATCCACTGTCTTCCTATTCTTCCAGGTCTTAAAATATTATAATTCTCTATCAGTATTCCTCCGTCACTAATGCAGTACGTGAAGTTTTCACATTTGTCCTTGTAATCTTTGAGGTGCGTCTCCGTTAAGCATTCCAGAGCCTCATTCGTTTCTTTCATTGCTTCTTTTATATATACACGACCTTGCGTAAAGAGGGCTTTGGTCACCAACCTCGTTCGTTTGCAAATAACACTTTAATCTTTTTCTTTACTTCTTATTTTGCGAAAGTGCGAAATCCGCTTTCCTTTAATGAATTGATTCCAATTCGGAATCATGCACTTAGAAACGAGAATCGGCCCCGATCCAGTCATGATGATTCAGGATAATGACATTCTTGAATCAGATAAAAGAGTATGTAAATGCATTATATAATGGCTTAAAATGATTTTGTTCACTCATAAAATATTTGTTACTCGTTCACCTTCATTATTTTTACCGCTACTTCCAAAGAAGAAAAAAATCTCTCTAAATGACGAGGATGTAATTAATGTGTTCGTGCATTTGTGCGCATGATGAAATAGGAAAAAGGATTAGTACATTCTAATTGGAACTCATTTTTCTTTCTATTTTTCATTCAGGACGTTCTGATTTCTCGGTTTCGTCATTCGTCAATCAATGACGTCGGTGAAATGAGTAAAAACGGTGCTTATTATGACGCTTCGTTCCGGTTCTTCGAAATTTTTTGTGAATTCCGCATTTAAGTTCTGGACACACGTGAATCCACGCGAAACACGCACACTTCTATACTGCAAGCGCACACCCACAATTCTATGTGTACACACACACACTCACTCCTTTCACACACTTGGCAAACAATCAACTTTTTTATTTTTTCTGGCGAATTCTTAAGGTTCAGTTTCCAATGCTTATTTATGGGATTTCAACCTTTACGAGCAGCAATGAAAACGGTCTTTAATAAGCTTTAAAGATAAAAGGATAAATCTTAAAGGAGAATGTTATTAGACAGAAATAAAGCCAACCATATATATATATGTAGTATAAAGCTTTGGCTCTGGGGCAATTTACCATCTTTCTTAAAGAATCTACTAAACTGTGTAAGTTTTAAAATAAAAGCTAATTTCCCTCGGCAGAAGTATTTATTGGTATCGCTGAAAATTAGTTTGCTCATACACTCAAAAAATGAGTTCCATTCGTAGTAAAACTATACCCACATAGTGGGTAGTTTCTAAACACTTACTGGGTAGTTTTATGAAAATGAAAAAAACATGTTGAATCCGTAATAGGATTCAGAGTAAATTACTTACTTACCCAACCTTTAATTAAAAAGGTAAATTAAGTAGAAATTAACTGGTTTGTGAATTTTAATGAACAAAAAATTGTAGGTCAGTTAGTGGTGAAAATGGTTCTGTTCTTTCTATGCACGCCATACGCGTGAGGCCCATGATCATATTAAATTTCACGAGTTTTTAACGTACACCAATCAATTTGGAAGGATGACACGACCATAATATGAGAGTTCCTTCAAACAGAATAATTATGAGGTTCTAATAACGTTAAAGTACGGTAAAAAAGACTAAAATATTAAAAAAAACTAAAGATTTGAAACAATATTTTCACTGCTACGCCTCAGTTGACTCAGTTTGAATTTTTCGAATCAGATTTGAATTGGAATAGTTCAAATATATATTTTCTAGTGAGTATATATTTTTAATATAATGCCTAGTTGTCAGGTGCCCTATACACAAACGTTTCAATGTTTTATATTTTTCATATCCTTTGAAATTTTCTCTTTGTTGTTTTTTATATCATATTCACAACCTTAAATTAAAAACCAGTGAAATAATCCTTTCGTAAAATTCAAAGTCAAAAACAAACTCAAATGTTTTGTCGTTCAAATGCTTTATTGTTCAAAGCTTTATTTCCTTCAAAGGCAGTATAGAGAGAATAAAAGTATGTTTGAAAATGGGAAGAGATATTTCTAATTCTGGGAAACGGAAAACAAAGACACCATTCCCGGGAATACCTGGGAAACCATGTAAAACAAAAAAAATTCAATAGTAAAGTTATTTAAACACGGAAGAAATAATGATAGCCGTTATTTGCCTTATTGAAAGCAACAACGTAACACATAAACGTAATATCCTGAAAACAAAATTATATTCCTTTATCCTAAAACAATCCTGCTCAAAGGTGAATATATAATTATTTAGTAAATTGAAAAACGAAAGTGAGAATTTATCAAACAAATTTTCTTTTGCATTATTTACGATGTAGCAAAAACACTGCAATTAATTAACATGAAGAGCATTGCAAATTGCAATAAGAAATTTTTCTACGAAAATTTCCTTTTTATAGAATAAGATTTCAAAAAGCAGAATGTATCTAAAGATTCAGCCGACATTCTATCATATTTCAGACTGTAGTGACAAAAAGTCCAAGACAGAGAAGGTTCTCTTTGTCTCTACAGAGGAAGATGGTATTGTTACAAGGGCGTCGTACAATAATTGAAGGTTGGGTGTTTTCTTGTTTGGCGCCTCATAATGGAAAACTCTTTGGACAACAACTGATTTTAGGTTTTTTCTCTGATTTTTTTCCTCTTTTTTTTTCTCGGCAATGGTCTAGTTTCAATTTTAGGAATACTCGAGAGGTCTTCTATCCCAGAAATTGGAATCAATGAATTTGAAGTTGAACTACTTGACTGAGTGATGGCCATATCACCATCAACCTGCTGCTCTTCACAGTCCTTTTTAGTGAAAGGATAGCGTTTTTCCATCAAGTTCTTTGCAGTTTTCAAAAGTACTGCTCTAGATGACACAGAAAATAATTTCGTGTCATTCAAATCTGCTAGCGTTTCGGGGTTATGCAGGTATCTGAAGAAGATTGACTGAGTTCCTTATCCTTATTATCAAAGATGTATTTTATTAACATAAAATAGAATAATTTTATTTACTATGCGAAACTCTTCAGTTCTTTAACCATCAGCTAATATTAATGGTAATTTTTGTATTGTAAAAAATCAGAAAAATCCTTTTTTTTGCATTCTATTTGGACATCAAATACAGGGTGTCCCAAAAAAATGTATACACACTTTAACAGCTGATAGCTCAATTGATGTTTCTTTCTTTCCAAGTTAAACCCATTAGAATTAATAATGGCAGTCAGACTAAGCTTTGAACAAAGGAAATTCATTCTAAAATGCTACTGGAAGTGTGAAAACGCAGTTGAAGTGCAAAGACAGTTTAGGAGGGAGTTTCAAACAGATCCACCAACGCGACTTACCATCACTCGAATTAGAGATAAGTTTGAAGCCGATGGAACTGTTCAGAATGTCCACAAGAAGCGTTCCGGAAGACCACGGACATCGACAAGCCCCACAAAGCAAGAAAGAGTACTGGAAACGTATCACCAAAGTCCAAGAAAATCTGTGCGACAAGCGAGTCGTGAGGTAGGAATTTCAGAATCGTCTGTCCAACGCATTTTGAAGCGCTGTCAATGGAAAAGTTACATTCCAAGATTAGTCCATGCTATTAATGAAGATGATCCGGACCGAAGAGTGGAGTATTGCGAGTGGTACTTGGCACGATGTGGATGTGGATTGGACGAAGGGGTTTCGTAGAATACCCTCCGCGTTCACCAGACCTCACACCACTAGACTTTTTTTATGGGGATACTTAAAAGACAAAGTCTACGCTATAAAACCTGCAACAGTCGCTGAATTGAGAGCAGCCATTGAACGAGAATGCACACAAATACCAAACGAAATGTTTCGTGATGTTTGCGATTCCATTGCTTCGCGTTATCAGCAGTGCCTGGACCAGAACGGACGTCAGTTTGAAAATAGGCGTTGACAAAACAATTAAATAATGTCTGTAGATTCTATTACATTTTGAAAATGAAATGTATTTTAATAAACACTGCCTTTATAATTATTTAAAGTGTGTATACATTTTTTTGGGACGCCCTGTGTATATATATAGCTGCAAAAAACTTCTTTTTTCTACGTGAAGGTCAAAATATGATAATAAAAACCCACTCTAATAGACAGAAGAGGATGCCAGTGGGCATCGAAACTGTTGTGGAAATAAACTCTGTCTATTAGAGTGGGTTTTTATTATCATATATAGAGCTGATCGGTGAATTTTCAATAACTTTTAATAAATTTATTCCTCTCGCAATAATACAATGTCTTTTATTGAGAATGTGCCCTAAACAGACACTGATCTGAGTAGTATTTTATTTTAAGTGTAAACAGTAACTGTGCATGTAAAATTACCTGTAAAAGCTAACAAGCTCTTCTGTCGGCGCTCCAAAGTTCTTCTTTCCATAAAAATTTTCATATGATGACAAAGGAAACAGAAGAATTGCGTCCGCTTTTAAAAGATTTGTATCCCCTCGACAGAGTGCTTCTGCAGCAATTTAACTGGCTTAAGACAGAGGATCAGCTCTTTAAGTAGTTGTAACTCTTCGTCCGTTATTGATATTAAGGATAAGTTTGTCACTCAAAGCTTTGCAACTACATTTATGGAGCATCACATAACGTTCAATCATATTAAGTAGACGGTTTTATCGAGTGCGGCAATCCAGGATCAGTTTCATCCGCTTTCCAGAATTATCGAGTGCGGCAATCCAGGATCAGTTTCATCCGCTTTCCAGAATGTTTCTCTCTAATATATACATGCAGCGTGTCATTATTTACGTCAGATCGACGAAAATGACTTAGAAGGTATGGTTATCATCAATGAATGCCTGTGGTACAATGGATGGGCTACATGATTCTTGTTCGCAGTTATCTTCATCTTCCTCATACTCACGTTCGTGATCGCATTCAGGTTGTCTTTCTTCAGTTCAATTACTGGAGAAAGTATGTACTTGACACTTGTCCTTTTACATGTGGTCGATAAAGAACGTCTCCGACTGCCAGATGCTTTCCACGTGCGTAACATAGTTGATGCTCTGTACAAACCAGTTCTCCATATTTCACTGACGCTCCATCTGTTGTACTGCAAACAATATTTTTTTAGTCTAGGATTAAAAAGTGAAAGCCTATTTTCAACTAACTCCTTAGCTTTTTCTACAGGCATGCTTCCAATTATTCTGATAAGACCAAGGTTCCAATGATTGTCATCGTCTGAATGGATATATTCATAAACCACTTATTCTGGAGTGAAGTGTGTTTATCTAAAGTTAAAGAAAGCCGTTTGCTTTCTTTCAGCATATTTTCTAAAATGAGGACCAATTTGCTCTATTTATCATCTGTATAAATCTCCACTAAATGAGAAATTTGCGATGGAATTTTGTACCAACCTTTCAGTACAGTTGACCGAAGATAGTCACTTCTAGCAACAGCGTGGAATCGATCATTGGCCTTCAACTGTGAAAGAATTTCATTCAAAGTGCGCCGTGTTACGAAAAGTGATCAATTCTATTTACAGTTTTTCTTGCTCATTTCTGTTACATGAAATTGTGAATCATCAGGAATTTAATCTTGAAATTTATTCAAAACCTTTACCATTTTATGGTTTGCCTCAAGCTGTCTTTTCATCCCAATTATTGATTCTTCTTTACAGTTGATAAATTGCTTGCATATTTCGCATTGACGGAGACATAATCACTTTTTTTTTTAATGTTCCCAAACTGAATTAAATTTAAAGGGAGTTGAACACGCCATTGTTTCGCACTCACTGAACTTCAGTAATGTATATGATTATTAATTTATTATAGTACAATAACTTTGGCAATACACATCGCAACACTCACTTTTAAGTCTATCCTCGAACGTGGTTGAACAATGTAATGGTAAACACATACATTTATAAACATTTTCCTCTCATTTACATTTTCTTTACCAAAAAGCAGTTTTCTTTAATTTTTTGGAGGGACTCACCTATTTTCACGTTAACAATTTATTTTTTTCTCAAGTTCAAGTAAATCGTTGACTTAGTAATTTATTACATTTACAAAATATGAATTTAATTAAATGTAAAAAAATATATTTAATTTTAATTGCATATTTGAGAAACTTTTTATAATAGCTAAATTTATTAATTTACTGAATTCATGATCTTTTATTAACACTAAAGGAGTTAAATTTTGTTATATTATCTATTTAACAGGGATGGCCAACTTCTTTATGCTCGCGGGCCAATTTCTTACCCAGACTGTAGTAGTCTGGGTGGCCGAAACTATAAGCTCGATGTAAAGTACGTTTACAATATTTGCTAAACAAATTTTTATTTCTGCTATCTACACTCTATGGTACTCTACTGATCACCAATAGGTAGGCTGATTAATTATTATCGTAATGATTTTAAGTACATCTAAATCAGACTCCCATGAATCCTATTTGTATTCGCTGTATTATTGGTGCCATTAGGTAGGTACAGTTGCTCGCATATGTAATTTTCCTCGCTTCACAGGCGACTCCGTACATGTGGCACCGCCGCAGTGATAGTCAAGGTACCCCAATTGGGGGAAGGTGGGGTGGAGGGAGGACAACCGAGTCCAACAACATATAACATTGACATACAGGTAATTATAATGTAATGTCCGTGTTCATAAAGATAAACAATTAATATGATTGTGAACAGCGTTGAACTCTATGTAGTTTACTAGACTTATACAGTAATAAAGTTCCATTATGATCAGTAGCGGATCTAGGATTTTCGAAAGGAAGCGGAGGACTTTTAGAGAGACGTCACGTATACCATCATCTTATTACAGGAAATACCACGAAATGGGAGCGAAGCAAACACTGAGCATACAGTTAGGAAGTTTAGGGGAGCGCTGTGAGCTCCCTAGGCGGGGTCCAAGACGGAGCCATGGCAGCCGAGCGATATTAGAACCTTTTCATTAATTGTGCATAGAAATCGAGCTCTAAGTATCTGTATTTGTAACCAGTGCAGTACTTTATAGTTTACTCATAAATGACGATCAACAACTTATGCAGCCGAAGACACTCCTCATCAACACACACACACACACATATATATGTTCCATGCACTGTCTGTGTGTATCATATATATATATATATATTATATATATATATATATATATATATATATATCAGTGGCGGCTCGTGGTCTGAGAGGGTGGGGAGGCCCACCAATAATTATTGCTATGTTTTATTACATAGTGCGAGGATAGTTGTATATGGCATATGCCCATAAATAAATTACTTAAATTAAGATAGCTTAATCTGTACAAAATTATTCACGATATAGATACTACCGCTAAGTTACTAACCGTTATTATAAATTAACTAAACAACATGGAGTAAAGTTATTAAAATATCAGAAAATAAACCAAAAAATCATCAACTGGTTTTACTTACGTCTTCTACTTGAAAAGAAGATCAATTCTCCTTTCTTTTCCAGCAGCAAACCTATTTATGATATTTTCATACCAGCAAGGTTGATTCGATAGCTTTTGCATTGTACTCATTTTTGATTTTCGATCTCTTCGCGTGTTCATTTAGCTGTTCAAAAATACTGAACGCCTGTTTAGATAACTGTTTAACACAAATATCATTTTGAATGTGCTCTTTCGAAGTGGAATGTCTCTCCAAGCTCCTTGCCAAGTTCTTCCAATCAGGAAACCCTTCGTCACTCCATACATTTTTTTCACACCAACTAAAAGACAAGACCAGCAAAACAAACCGTTTTTTTGCAAACTTCCACACAGCCACTTATATCTGTCATACCAGTTACGTTTAAAACTTCTGTTTTTGCTCTTATTTATTTGTACACAAGATATGTTTGGAGTTGATCTACCTTTATTTAAAATGTATCTTTTATTTTCTTCGCTTCTTCTAACAAAAGAAATGTCCAATAGTGAAACGATTATGTCAGTAACTTCTTCCATTTTGAACGGTTAAGTTCACACAAAGAATATAAACTCTGATATATTGCCTTCAAAAACTTACAAATAACATAACACTACCATAACGTAGCCTTTAAAAACGTACAAATAACAAGTTAACACTGACATACCTACGTTGGGTACACTAAATCACACATAAATAACACTAAATTCACTTATAAAGATTTCAATGACAACGTAACAGGTTCGTGTAAACAAAATATAATAACTAAATAAAAATTCAATTTCACGTGGTATTTAGCAATAATTTTGACTCCGAAGATCTGGTTGCTAGGCAACAGCCATTTAACTCCGCCCACTGGCTAGCCATGATAAAGCTCGCGGAGGATTTGTGATTTTGGGCCTCCATTTCACGAATTCATGCCTTTTGACAGGGCAGAATATAAGTGTGGCATCAGTACGTTGCCATGACAACCGAGAAGCTGAAGGGAGGCTTTCCTGAATACTTCTTCCTTTCGATTTCTCGTGCTGAATTTGACCATTATAGCTAAAGGTTACAGTTATATTCAAAGAGGGAGGGTGATTTTATTGAAAATTAAACTTTTAACAACTATATTCGAAGGGGGAGGGGGATTCCATTGCTAATTAAGATTTTTAACTTAAATTATATTAAAATTTTTAAATTTTGCAATTTAGGAAAAAAATATTTATAGCCTGTTGAAACCGAGGAGGCACAGCCTCCCATGCCTCCCCTCTAAAGCCGCCACTGATATATATATATATATATATAATATATGCACACACGGGGCCGGTCCTACCGGGGGGGGGGGGGGGAGAACCGGGACATTTGTCTGGGCCTCGCGCTTGGGGTGACGTGACGAGTGGTGCTACTGACGAAGGTGCTGAGAGTGAGACGTGACGACCAAGACAAGAAAATGGCAAGTGAGAGTGATTTGAGAAAGAAACTGCATTTTATAGGGCTTGGTGACGTCCTCTGGTGGTCGTTTCGGGAAATACCACAAAATCTGTGTTTCCTCTGTGGGCCTGTTTCATGCCCACGTGTATAGCCTTTGTTTTGAATCCATGATGTTTGAGAACGGCGAGGAAAGGATTTCTGGTCAGCCTCTACATATGTATTGACATTGAAAGAGAAAAAGATTGAGACAATGTGAGAGAGAGCGAGGTAGAGGGGCAGAGAGCGTTAGTGGGAAATGGCTTATCAATTGTTACACGAACAACTTGTTAACAGTTTTGACCTTAATAACAGTAAGTGATTATCAAGATCACATAAGACTAATCCACGGTTATACTAGCATAAATATATTTATATACTGTATACTGTACTTATAAATCCATATAATATTAGACTATGCTAATGTTTGTGAAATGTCGTTGATGGGCCAAACCGTGGTGTTGACATGGTTACTTGCTTTCGCCGTCCAGGAGAGACTACATATGGGCGTGTCAGTGGAAACCGTAAGGTGACGGTTGCATGAAGCAGGATATTACCGCCGATTTGTGGCTGATGCCTATTATATTAATAGTGTTTTCCAGATTGTATTTGTATTATCAATGTGGAGAGATAATGATTTAATCACGATGGACAGATAAACCCATTAATGTTTTCCAGATTTCCTGTTGCATTATCAATGTGGAGATATTATTAGATCTTAACAAGGAATATATATATATATATATATATATATATATATATATATATATATATATATATATATATATATATATATATATATATATCAGGGCTGTGCGGGTCTATCACTTTCGGGTCGGGTCCGGGTCTGGGTCATTTTTCTAATTTACTTTCAGGTCCTGTCGGGTCCATTATTAAAAGTGTAATAATTATAATCTGGTATAGGATAGGTAATAAGACAGCTACCGTAGCTACATTAACGTTTTCTGAAACATAGTAAAACATTATATGGTTATACGGTAGTAGCCTAACCATATATATTAATTAATCCGATTTTGGAAATGTTTGAAAGTAGGTGTATTAATTGTATTAATATTTAATAGTAACTAGGTATAGTTATACATGCATTGCTAAGGGGCAAAGTACGATGTATGATTGCTCTCTTCAGCCCCCTTATTCTAACAGCACTTGATCCTATCGGACCCGTTGTCTGTTGGAATGGATACAACTTGTGCAGATCCCAAGTCGTACTCGGTTAACACAGATTGAATGGTTTGTTTCAAAACATCTCCTATGAAATTAATTATTTATTACTGATTTAGATTTAAACAGCCAATGTTTTCACTTCAATTTTGTTTTCAAAGTCATATTGGGCTTGAATACCTAAAAATCCTCTATCTAAGCGGCTGCAACAATCTACTTTTAAATGAAACATTTTTTTTAAGAAGTATTTTTAACTTATTTTTTTCAGCTATTGCTCTATCGAGAGTCAAAGTAGCAAAGTTTTTTCTGTTCATGTTTATATTCATTGCAGATAGAAATGGTTCAACCAAAATTTTAAATCCAATATCTTCTACAATGCTAAAAGGCCGCCAGTCTATTGTCACCCACGAAATAAAGCCATTTTTCTAAAGTTTTCTTATGAAATTGCGGGTGAACTCAAACTTTAATTAGTTTAAAAAAGTTTTTAACACTAGTTTGGCCTACATTCATTCCCTTGGTTTGTATGTGAGTTTTCGAAGTACTGCTAGTGCTTGGTAGGCTTTTATCATGATCCTCAACTTTACGATATATGTCTGGGTGACACGATTTTAGGTGTCGCTTTAGGTTTGTCACATGATTGCCACTATACACTTTTCAATTTGGCATGTAGATGTTTTATCAATATTATTATATTTAAAATATTCATTTGTAAGGCTAGTTTTTTTGCTACCACTCCTCACCGAGAAAAAGACCTTGTAAAGGCATTGCAAATTCAAATAAATAGCAAACGAAGCACTGGAGACCAACCAATGTACACAGTACACAAATCACAAACAAACAATAAAATATTTTAGGATTAGGCTACTTTTCCGTCATCGTTAACTCTCCACTTCCAGTGAGTCATTTGGAGGGTGGAGTGATAATTCAATACATTGTTACCAAATCTAAAGGCGCACACATAAATTTTGTAAACTAAAAACCCGGCTGTGCGGGTCCTTCATTTTTGGGTCGGGTCTGGGTCTGGGTCAGTTTTAAAATTCACTTTCAGGTCCGGGTCCGGGTCTTTTTTCTAATTCACTATCGGATCCGGGTCCGGGTCTTAGCTCACTTTCGGGTTAAACCCGGGTCTGGGTCCGGTCCGGGTCCGACCTGCCAGCCCTGATATATAATATATATATATATATTATATATTATATAATATATATATATATATATATATACAATAAAACACCAATTCTTTATTATAACACATATGCAATGGTTGAGAATGTTTTAAGAAATAGTTTGTCATACAAAATGCTCACAATTTGCCATAGATTACCATAAATGGCACAGCTATACCCGGTTCATAGTTAGTAATTGGTCCATCCTCCATTATTGTCTATTACATCTTGTAATCTGTGTGGCATAGATGTAACATGGTTATGTATGATGTGTGGGTTCCGAACATCTCCCACTCAGCTAGAGTGTGATCCAGCAGCTGGCGGCTGGTCCGCTCCTGCCCAGTCTCCCGCAAGTTCACCACATTCCCTGACACGTTCTCAATGGGGTTGAGGTCACACCCCTTACTAGGCCAGTCCAGTAGTTCTAGATTTCACTGCTCCTCGAACCACCTTCTAACAATCCTGTCGGTGTGGATGGGAGAATTGTCCTGCAAATGGATTTTAAATATTATCTTTTAACCTTTCAAGGGTTCCGTGCGATGATTCCTCATTTCACGAAGGTCAAACTTGTCACCCCTCCTCTCGAGTTGGCCTGGTGAAGTAGTGATTTAGTTTCTTGTACTCTCCACCTCACATACCAGGTACACCCGGCTCATCGGGGACTGGTCTGAGCCAGGCGTCTAATCTTCTTTTGAAGATGTCCACTGCAACACTATTCGTGTTCCTTAGGTCTTTGGGCAGCTGATTAAACAGTTTTGGTCCTCTCACAACAAAACTATTTTCTTTCAGAGTTAAGAATGTTCCCTGTCTCGCCTTCAATTTGGGAATACGACACAGTCTACCGTTTCTACCTTCCACCGTTGTTTGGGGAGTTATAGGGTTCAGAGTAAGATTAGGGACTAGTTTCTCCATTATTTTCCAAGTGTAAATGATGGTTTATCTCTCTCTTCTCCTTTCCAGTGAATATAGGTTTAGTTCGCGTAACCTTTCGCAGTAATTTATTTCTTTGCACCCCTTGATCTTGGCTGTGAAGCTTCTCTGAATCCCTTCTAGCTGTCTAATGTCTTCTTTTTTATATGGGGACGTTAGGACCGAGCAGTATTCCAATTTGGGTATGATCAGTGTTTTCAGTAGAGGAATTATTATATTCCTATCCCTTCATTTAAACGTTCTCAGTATCTGCCCAGTTATTCTCTTTGCTCTGTTTACTGCTATCTTATTTTGTGTTTCAAATTTCGCATCATCAGTCATTACAACCCCTAAATCTTTTGCTTTAGAATTTCTCTGAATTTCCTGTCCATTTGGGATATAATTCCATGGATTTTAGGTCCTCTCTTTTTTCCGTACCGTAACAGTTGAAATTTCTCAGTGTTAAAATTCATATTGTTGTCTTCCGTCCACTTGTAGATTCTGTTCATGTCGGTTTGTAGAGATCCTATATCTTCTGGTTTCTTATTTTTCTACTGATCTTTGTGTCATCGGCAAAGGATGTTACTGTGCTGTCTCTGGTAACGTCCCTATCTATGTCAGTTAGCATGATTATGAAGAGTAGTGGAGCTAATAGTGTTCCTTGTGATACTGAGCTGAGGACCTCTGATTCTGATGAAGATGCTCCTTGTACTGTAACGACTTGCCGCCGCTCACTAAGGAAATTATATATCCATTTCCCTACTTTTCTTGTTATTCCCATATCTTTCAGTTTATGTATTATTATTCCATGGTCGCACTTGTCGAACGCTTTGGCAAAGTCTGTATATATTACATCATAGTTTTCATTACTTTGAACTTTTCAAGTGCTTCACTAATGCTGCTATAGTGTTCCATTAGTTGTGATAGGCATGATCTGCCTGACCGAAACCCATGTTGGTTATCATTAATTTTTTCTGAGTTTCCAAAAAGTCATAGACTTTCTGTCTAACTATTCTTTCAAATATTTTGGTGAGATGAGATGTAAGCGACACTGGCCTGTAGTTTTTGGCCTCGGATCGATCTCCTCCTTTCTATATTGAGACTATGTTCGTGCTCTTCAGGATGCCCGGTATTTCTCTCGTGTCTAGTGATCGTCTCCATATCCAATATAGGGGTTCAGCAATTACATTCTTACAGTTTTTGATCAGTATGGCATTTCATTTATCCGGTCCTGCCGCTGAGTGTGCTTTTAGTTTCCTTATAGCTTGTGTAATATCATCTGTCGTAAAGACGAAGTCCGTTATATGATACTTTCCCCTTGTAGTTGTTCTTCAACGAACGCGTTTCTATTGCATATCAGTTTGTTAGTTTTTGGGATACTAAAAGATGATTCGTACTGAGCGCTTAATATTTCAGATACTTCTGTTAGATCATCAGATAAAGCACTGTTCTCGTTTTTCAGTGGTCCGATAGTCGCATGGTTTTTCGACTTCCTTTTTGCAAAATTATACTGTAGAAGTACTTTGAGTTAACTTTTATCGCTTCTGTAGCGTCACCTTCTTTTTCTGTATGCTTCTTAATTAGTTCCTGTATGACGTCATCGATACACTGCAGTTTATCATTTAATATTTTCCTGATGTTGTTATCTTTACAGTTACTTAGTTTTGCAGTCACTCTTTTTCTCTTTCGTAACAATGACCTCTTTTGTCTCTCGAACCTGCTTCTCTTTCCTCTTTGCTGTATTTTTGGGACATGTCTTTCCACAATTTCCAGCGTCTTCTCTAAAGTCATTAGCATCTCTTCCGTTGTCTTGGCCTCGAAAATGGTTTTCCAATCTATTACTTCCATGCTGGATGCAACATCTTCCCAGTTTATAGCTTTGGAGTGAAAATTAAAATTTCGAATTTGCTTCTTTCTGTTGTTCGTGTTCTTTCCTTTCCTGTTGCTTTTATATTGGTTGTTATTTCAATAATGTTGCGGTCCGATATTATAGTTGGGGATATTTCTACATTATCAATTAGGTTGCTGTTGTTTGTGAATACCAAATCTCGGCAGTTATTTTTTCTTGTGCTTTGTTATTTCTTGTGTTAACATAAATTCATCAGCTAGAGCTACTAGCATTTTTACCTGCTCCTGGTCTCCCCATGTGTCCCCCCTTGTCCTGGTATATACATATATTTTTTCCTATCCTTTTATATTTCATGGGGTTGGAGAGTGTAGATCTTTTACTCAGTTTCTTACCTCTGTAATGGAATCTGAAAATTTTGAGGTTGGCGTGTTTGGGGGTCTGTACATTACAATTAGTACCATATTTAATTTTTCAACTTTTGCTGCTGCACATTCTACGTAGCTTTTTGAGGTACTTGTCGTCATTTCTGCCATATACCTTTCGCGTGTGTAAATAACACATCCTCCTTTACGTCCCACTGTTCTGTCGGCTCGGAGTATGTTATAGTTGCCAATTTGTATTTCTTTTTTGTCAACACAGAACTCACAGTTTTAAAAGTTCGCCTGGCAGTCCTTTAGATGAGTTTCGTGAGGCATGTAAAGTCTGCTCTGGCTTCTTGCATGAGTCCTTTCAGATATAAAACTTTGTCCGAGAAATGATTTGATTTAAGGCCCTGAACGTTGGCTAGGATTATTTTTATTTTTTCTCTATCGTTTTCGCATACAGGTGGTTCCAGTTCGTTTTCCAATGGGGGTGCCGGTTTCGTTGCCTTGTGGTCCTCCGAGAATTTGCCTCTTTTTATCTTTGTCGGTACCTGTTGTCCCGATAACGCATGAAGTGTCTTTGTGCGTGCCTTCTGTCCGGCTCTCGGATTCCTATATTTGTCAGCTGACTTTGTATTTGCTGGATAGTTTTAGCAGCTGAATTGTGTTGGCTACGTCTAAAAAATTGGTACCTTTCTTTGATGTTCGTTTTTCCTGTTCACCCGTTGCGTTCCTTTGAGGGTGGTGGAAACGGCATTTTTGTCCGTATTTGCGCCTCCCATATCTTGCATAGGTGTTGCAGATGGTGGAATTTGCACTTCTTTTCAAATTTGCAATATCCACCTGTGTAATGTGTGTTACATAATGTGGGATGTGCATAGATGCTTTGCCCATCCCGATATCTGCAGTTCCCTTTTATGTAGTATTTGCATACTGTATTTTCTACGCTTCTAAAAGTAGAATTATATCTCATCCATACACTTCAGAAGTAACCCACTATTCGAGATAGGTTTTAATTCCTATGTATTATGAGTTTCTCTCAAGGCATACGCCCGTACAGAAGGCAGCATTACCTTCTCCATATATTGATCTGCCGTAAACCTCCCGTGGATCTCAGTCAGCTCTCCTAGTCCTTGCATTGCAGGTGCATCCATCCCCACACATTCGCCGTCACGTGCCCACTCCGTGCCACTTCGTAAATATTTTGGCGGGCATATCTCGTGTTGTCCTGTCGCCAACACCGAAGACGGCCATCAGAGAAGATAACTCTGGTCCAGTCTGCGAGCTGGATACGAACTCTACAAACAGCTTTATTAGTATTGTTACATAATGATTTAATATAGGCGAGACTGGTGGGTGGGGAAGGGGAATGAGGGAGTGTGGAGGTTGGTTGTGTAATGTCTATTTTTGGTTCAAATTCAATAGTATATAAAAAGTTGTATTGTGGTAGCTGTTCATATGGACTTGCAGTAATCATAATGGAACTTTATTACTGTATAAGACTAGTAAACTACATGAAGTTCAACGCTGTTCACGATCATATTAATTAATTGTTTATCTTTATGAACACAGACATTACATTAAAATTTATTGTATGTCAATGACTGCACATTTAATTGTCCTTTAGATATACTATATAAGCACACCGGACAAAAAATTAGTCACCCCTAATAGCACCGATAGTAGGACGTTCAAGGTCACACAGAGGGCCTGATTTAGCATTGGTAAGTGACAAGTAGCGGTGACGTAGCACACAGGATCAGATCTGTTTCGTGAGGTGGTGAAGAACAAAGTGTGTTTTGGATATAGTCTGCAAAATGGGTCGTGAGGCAGACGTTACTCAGTGGCAAAAAGGAGCCATCGTGTTTGGCAGAGCCCACGGACACAAAATGTCTGAAGTAGCCCAATTTGTTGGTGTGTCAACGCGTACTGTCCAGCGAGTTTACAAAGAGTGGTGTAGTTCGCAATCAACTGACAATCGACGGCGTAACTGTGGCCGGAAAACAATTCTCGACAATAGGGGCCGCCGCCATGTTTCTCGTCTAGTAACTGCAAATCGTTTTCAAACCAGAGAACAATTGCTCCAAGAAACCAATGAGGTTCTCCAGCGACCAATTTCCGAACGGACATTGCGACGAGAACTGCATGCGATGGACATCTGGAGCAGGGTACCACGGAAGAGGCCGCTGCTAACTGCAAGTCACAAATTGGCACGTTATAAATGGGCTCAGAGGCACAAAAACCGGACTGCGGCAGATTGGAAACGTGTAATTTGGTCCGATGAGTCCCGTTTTTGTTTGTTCTCCAATGATGGGAGGCGACGAGTACATCGCAGGTCCAATGAAGCCTTTAATCCTGAATGCGTCGAAGGTGTTGTTCCGGCTGGAAACAGAAAGTGAAGCGCAGGAATAGACACCCACGGACTCTGGCGGAACTTCGGGACCGGCTGATGAACGAGTGGCAGCAAATCGATGTTCAGTACATGCACAACCTCGTAGAGTCTCTGCCTCGCCGGATTCGTGCAGTTATCAAGGCCAGAGGCGCCGTCACACGTTATTAGGTACATTCTGAGAGGGGTGACTAATTTTTTGTCCGGTGTGCTTATATATATATATATATATATATATATATATATACTACAGTATATATATATATATTGTTGGACTCGGTTGTCCACCCCCACCTTCCTCCAGTTGGGGTACCTTGACTATCACTACGGCGTTGCCACATGTACGGAGTCGCCTGTGAGGTGAGGAACATTACATATGCGGGCAAATGTATCATACATGCTTCCGAGAATATGTAAATTGTATAGACCTTCAGTTAGTTATATGTTCTGGAATAAATAACTGAGTTAATATTTGAAGAAAGTTCTCAGAACCGTCACAGGACTGGTTTTGCTTGGTCACTTTCATTTTTGTGAAAAGTTTGCCAGTTTGGCTAATATAACTTTAAAAAAAAAAAGGGAGACTGGAGAAAATACGTTCGCGGGCCGCCAGCTAATTTTCCGGATTTCAGGGTATTCTTTTTTATATCCCTGGCAACGGAAACTGGGATTCCCGAGAAATCCCGGGAAATCAATTCGGTTATTAAAGACTAAATACAAGTACAATATTTTCCTATTAAAGACAGAATTTTAAGTACTACTGTTAATCTTAAGAACTGCCAAATATGCCTGCGTAAGTCAATGAGAGTTACCGTTCATGACAATAATTACTTCCATACATTGTACACAATTTATACGCAATTAATAATAAAATAATTTCTGTAATTACTAACTAAAGTAAGTAATTCTCAATTAAAATCTAAAATAAAATTAATCTCCATTAAAATTACCCGTGTATAAACCATTCTGTTAACGCGCGAATATGAACGAATATGAATATTGAATATGAATAAGGATATGTACGAATATACACGACTGAGCAAAGGGTATAATACTATATGACTTTACGCGTCAATATTAACGAACCTTTACGGAAGACATTTTTATCATCCATCGCGCAAAAGTCTAAAACATTGTCAGTATTTCCGGGAATTAATCTGATAAAATGTGAATTCCAAATGACATTTACTCCATTTTCAGTGTCAACACTCGTTCGCATCAGATAGATCTTGAACTGAATAATGAACGAACATTTTTACCCAGTGCCAAATAAATAAAGGAAATTTCAATTTCAATGCAAACTCCATTACAATTGCGCATAAATGAACTTTAGAGCGAGCGAGTGAGCGAGTTCCCTGACACAAAAATCACAAATTTCTTATACGTGTTATTTTTATAGCGAACCTTCTTTTAATTGCCATTATTACATACTATAACCCAACACTGTACGAGATTAAAATGTATATATAATTACTATTCTGTTTATTATGCAACTGAATAAACTTCATTCATAACCGATCCGCTACTTCATATATCCGTAACAAATGTCGGACGTCTGTGATTTTTAATTGCAAAAGTCTAATTGTCAAACCGTTAAAGCGCGGTTTGAAGGCCAAACGGTGTTGAAGGAATACTGATAGAATTCACTGAAAGGCTCATGGGAATATGACGCGAAGCATATAGCACTATACCACTCTCTCGGGACAAGCGGATGGCTTTCTGCTCTACTGAAAATAGTTCTCTTTTAAGTAGAATTTCTTTTCTAGATCAGAAATCGTCATGAGACATAGTAAAAAATTATTAAAACATACATTTATTGAAAAATTAGTGATGCGTGTAAGTAGTTCATACAAACAGAGAATACCGTAAGCAAAATTGATTCCTAAGGTCAAGCCAAACGCAGATGCGATCACATAATTGTGTTCAGTAATTGCTTAACTTTGGTTAGTTTTATATATATATATATATATATATATATATATATATATATATATATATATATATACACACACTGTATATAAGAGGACTTGGCGAAAGATTAACAAGTAGTGATCAAGGGAAAAGGTATTTTAGCAAAAAAGGGCCCATTTTCCAAGTTAACGAAATGTCTTATTAAATTTATTTACAAAGTATATGAATGTACATCCTACAATATTGTATTCAGTTGCGCCTTTATTTGTTTAACAGAATTCTTTAACCTTCCCAATTAATACTATGATTATACAGGGTGTCCCATAAGTCCGGCATCATAGGAAAAATAATAAAAAAAGTCAAACCAAAAGCTTTTATTTACAGAACGTGCTCAATATGTCCACCATTGTTTTCAATACACAAATTCAGACGTGATACCCAGTCAGCAAGCACACGGTGAATGATGTCAGGAGTAATGGTGTTACATGCCCCAATAATGCGCTGCCGCAAATGTTCAACACTCCGAATTTTCTCTGCGTATACCAGCGCTTTCAAGTGGCCCCAGAGATAAAAATCTAGTGGCGTGAGATCCTATGAGTAGAATTATCTGAATTCGTTCTTCCTTGCTCACAGACATTATGGCCTGTAGAAAGAGAAAAATATGAATTATGGTTTGTAGAAATAGAAAAATATAAATTTCTCCTATGATGCCGGACTTATGGGACACCCTGTATGTTTATGCATATGATTAAATAATGCATTAGAATTATTCGCGGTTCGACACACGTATTTATTTATATTGTTTGACTCAAACATCTAAAGATTCGCTTGGAATCGCTTTTCGTCTTTTCTGGGTTTGTATTTATTAAATTCACGTGTATAATTGAAATTCAGTATAATATATATACTGTATATATATATATATATATATATATATATATATTTTTTTTTTTTTTAACTGCAAACAACACACAGTATAATTAATGTAAAGAACGACGCTTGTGTAGAAGAGCGTCCGCACAAGATGGGGAGAGAGAACGAGCAAAGATGCGGACGCTCTTCTACACAAGCGTCGTTCTTTATATTAATTATACTGTGTGTTGTTTGCAGTTAAAATGTATATATGTACGGCATGAGAAGGTGCCCCCTCAGGGCACTCGATTCCGCTCGTATGTAGGAGAATTACGAGTTGTGACTGATCGGGGACCTTGGTGCAGTGGTTAGCATATCCGACCGACAATTGGATGATCCCGGGTTCAATTTCTGGGAGGTGCCTCATCTTTCATTTGCTCGTTCTCTCTCCCCATCTTGTGCGGACGCTCTTCTAGACAAGCGTCGTTCTTTACATTATATATATATATATATATATATAATATATATATATATATCAGTGGCGATTTCTTAATGAATGCAACGCATGCAATGAATGCATGCGTTAAATATGTTCTCTTTTCAGATCTAAGTAAGGATTATAATTGACAAAAATAATTTTCAGAAACTAAAAATAGGCTAAGGCTTCAATCACACATGTACTGGCTATTGGGCGGTGTAAACAAAATTGTCTTATTTCATTAGACAATTAAGAACATTTTTCTGTACACAGATCGAAATACTTGTAGCTAAAGCATTCACTAATTCAGTCTGGGTACAGAAAAATGTTCTTAATTGTCTAGTGAAATAAGACATGATTTTGTTTACACCGCCTTGCCTTGGGCAATTTTTTAAGGAGACTTCTCACTATCCATAAGATATTTTTTTTGAGCCTCATAGCTAAATTCAAAAGGCAATATGTTTTAAAATATGCTTAGAAAATTTACTTAATATTTTTACTAAAAATAATTAAAAAGCTTTGTTCTGATTTTTTTTTAATTAATGAAAATAATACGGCATGCATTCAGTTTTATAGGTGCATTCACCAAAAAGTAACATCTGGTAATTCTGACAAGGCTTCTTTCCAGTACCACAGCCGCAAGCTCCACTTGTATTCGGTGTCCCCTTAAATAAATTATAGCATTGTAGTGCCCATAATGACTGACGATGTGTTTAATCAATTGAAGACTAGAAGATTTTACTCACTCTCTTTTGATGAGAAAAAGCGCATATTGAATAATGGCAGACCGATTCCACATTTGAATTTAAGCAAAGAAAATAAAGGCTTCACTAGGAAATTTAATCCTAAGCTGTATGATGATGTTCCCTGGTTATGTGGAAATATTTCAAATAACAAATTGTACTGTTGGTCGTGTTTCCTATTTTCAAGAGATAACTCTGTGTGGAATTCTGTTAGTCGTGGATACGACGATTTAAACAATTTACATACTGCAATTTCTCGCCATGAAAAATCTCTTGCTCACATAAATGCATTTGTTGATCTTAAAACATTTGGAAAGTCAGAAAGAATTGATTTAATACTCGACAAGCAGAAATCAGTTGCCATTTCCAGACATAACGAAGAAGTTAATAAGAATCGAGAAATTTTGAAACGTTTGATTAGGATAACATGTTTTTTAGGTATGCAAGAATTAGCATTTCGCGGTCACAATGAAGAAGAAAACGCTGACAATAGGGGTAACTATATTGAATTGGTATTTTGTATGGGAGAATTCGATGAAAAGCTTCAAAACCATTTAAAAACTGCGACTGTTTTTAAGGGAACATCATCTGCTATTCAGAATGACATAATTCAATCTATTAGTGCAGTTATGTAGAACAAATAAAACGTGAGCTTATCGACTGCATGTATGTGGCGATTTTATTAGATGAAACATCTGATGTCAGCTGTTTTTCTCAACTCTCTACTGTTGTTCGTTATGTTAATAAACATGGAGAGATTTGTGAAC
This sequence comes from Bathynomus jamesi, assembly GCA_023014485.1. Lineage (NCBI taxonomy): Eukaryota > Metazoa > Arthropoda > Malacostraca > Isopoda > Cirolanidae > Bathynomus > Bathynomus jamesi. Next base: position 529,649 of record JAJOZX010001816.1, read on the forward strand.
GATTTATAAAATTCAATGACGTCAGCAATGATAGAAGTGCAGGAGCGATTTCTGATTTATCTATAAGGCAACTAGGTGAACTGGGCTGTTTGAAAAAAATTAGTTGCTCAAACCTACGACGGTGCTGCTGTTATGGGGAGCGATCTTAATGGAGTACAAACAAAGATTAGAGAAACTGTACCAGAGGCTATTTTTCTTCACTGCTACGCCCATAAACTTAACCTTGTTTTATCCCAAGCTGTCGCTGAAATTTCCGAATGTAATAATTTTTTTTCAGTATTAGGAAGTTTGTCATCATTTTTCAGCAGTTCAACTAAGCGAACTTCAATGCTTGACAAAGTTGTTGGAAAGCGTTTCCCTAAACTGGCTCCAACGCGGTGGAACTATTCATCTCGTCTAGTTGAAAGAGTTAAGGAAAATAAAGAAGATATAATATATCTTTTAAAAAGCATTCTTGAAAACCCAAAGAAATTTGATGAAAAAACAAAAATAGTGCACGCGGATTGCTTGCTGGTATCGATACTTTCGATTTTAATTTTTTATTAGAAGTATTTTCTTCAATTTTTCCTTTTACTGAATATCTATTTAATGTGCTGCAAACAAAATCTATGGATATTGTGTATAGCTCAATCACCGTTGAAAGCACTATGAAAAAAATCAAACAAATAAGGGATACAAAATTTGCAGATATGTGGGACTTGATAACAGAAAGATGTGGTGAACCTGTATGTAAAAGGAAACAGAGTCTTTCTCCACAAGAGAAGTATAGTCAACTATTTCATGAAATATTCGATAATATACTTCTTCAAATGAAAGAGCGTTTCAGTTCAATGGAAAAATTGGAATTCATTGAGCTTTTAGATTGCAAAAAAATTGAGTTCTATGATGTTACTTTCCCAGAGAGAGCTTTTGAATCTTTGAAAAGAAGCTACAATTCATTTTTTGAGTTTCCTCGTCTCCGTTCTGAATTGTGTGTTTTATATTCGCACAAATCTTTTGCCAAAAAGAATGTTGCTGAGCTCCTAAAATATCTACTGGAAAGCGAAATGCACAAAGGTCTTAAGGAAATATATAAATTGACGAATTTGATTCTAACTATACCAATATCGACAGCAAGTGTTGAGCGATCATTTTCTGCGCTTAAAAGAATTAAAAGTTATTTACGGAGTTCCCAAAGTGAAGAAAGGCTATCTAATCTTGCCTTAATTTCAATTGAAAAAAATTTCATCAAGAAGCTTATGGAGAATCGAGAGTACTTTTACAATTTGGTCATCGAAGAATTTTGCAGGAAAACTAGGAGAGCAGAATTTCAATTCAAATAATGCTTCACAATTATTTAAGGTAAATTTTAAATTTGTATCTTTTTCTTTAGATCAATTCGGTAACTACTATATATAAATATGTCTAATTTTTTGTTCGCATATTTAAGCCTAACATTAAATGAACTTTCCTTCAAAGAGGTCCCCAAAAGTTTGTAAAACACCTTTAACTTGCTAAGTTCTATGTAAACAATATGCAAAGTTTGGGCAAGAGGGTTAGGCGGATGTTTTTCTTCCATTCCATAACATTGCATGCCTGAACAAAAATGTCACGAGTCGCCACTGATATATATATATATATATATATATATATATATATATATATATATATATATATATATATATATATATATATATATATATATATATAGTGGCGTTCATAAGTATTCGTACAGAGAAATATTTCAGTTATATTCGACCTTATCTTTTGTACCAGGCATAGAATATTTATGACAATTTTAACGTTCGTTTGAAAAATTTTAGGAAATAAAAAAATTAGTCTACCTCCAACATATAATGTAAAATTTCAAATGGTTTGAGGAAAATTAAAAAAGTTGAAATGCACAAAATTTTCGTACATTTATTTACAAAATTATTTAATACTTTGTGTGTCCACTTTAGGCTTCAAGAATTTTAATTTTTTGTCAGTAGTTGGCTGTTTACTGATTAGAGACTGTTGACAATGCTGAATTCTAGAATTTTCTCTGTGAATCTTCATGGGAGACGGATGACTGTATGAGCCATTAGTAAGCAGTGGGTCGTCGTGGTATCGAGCTGTCTACAAATCTTAAGAGACCCGTTATTGCTGTCGACGAGTCTGGAAAGAGTTATAGGCAGTGGTGTAGTGCTGTGGGAACGGCGTGGGAACGGCGTTCCCTTACTTTTTTTGGTAGACAGAACGGCGTTCCCTCACTATTTCAAATAAATCCGAACTTACAAATCTCTAACGTCATGAAATTTTAATTACCACCCCTAGAAGAAATATGAGAAAGAATCATTAACTGTTTCATTTCTTTTAGCTTCGACTGAGGCAATGCTAGCCTATAAAGATCTGGTGAAACAGTCACCACGGCGTACCAGTTGTTAACTTTTTTTTAGTTAATCATTCCAGTTGTTAGCTATTTTTATTGATCGTACTGGATGTCGTATATCTAATGACACTGGAAATACTGCATCTTCAACCTTGGAATATACCCTAATATCCAGTGATATGACCTCAAAATATCCCTGAAATTTCAAAAGATTTCGAAAGATTTCCCGGGGGGCTTACAGTGCCCCCGGACCCCCAGCTGTATGGGCTCGCCGCGCTCGCCATTGTCCCCCCCGCATCTGAGTAACACTTTCAAAATGCGTTCCCTCACTTCTTTATTTAGCACTACACCACTGGTTATAGGAAGAACTTCGAATTCCATTCACGTCGGTTGTTGCAGTTATAAGGAAGTGGAAAGGCTTTGGAACAATCAAAACTTCACCAAGGTGTGAACGACCTTGAAAGATTTCAGAACGTACAGTTAGAAGGATTAAAAGAATGGCTACTGCGAATCCACGAGTGACTGCATGTGATATTTGCCAAATATTAAGACTGCCGAAGATCGATGTTCATCCCTCTACTGTACGTCGTACATTGAGAAAGAATGGTCTGCATGGAAGAGTTACACGAAGAAAACATCATCTACGAAAAGCGCACAAAGAAACTCGTTTAAAGTACGCCAAGGATCATCAAAATGATGGATTTGCATTCTGGAAGAAAGTTCTGTGGAGAGACGAGACCAAAAACTGAATTATTTGGGAATAACGAGCTTGGCGTATGTCTGGAGAAAATCAAATACTGCATTCGAAAAAAAAATCCTTCCTACGGTTAAACATGGTGGTCGTAGTTTGCTTCTTTGGGGATACTTTAGTACTTCTGGTCCAGGAATTTATCAGTAGAATTTTCAATTCGAAGAAATATCACGAAATTTTAGGAGAAAACGTATTGCCTTTAGTTCGAGAGTCGCGAATGGGTCGCAAGTGGGTACTGCAACAAGATGATGATCCAAAACATAAAAGTAAGAGCATCATAAAATGGCTTCAACAAAGCAATTTCAAGCTTCTCGAGTGCCCCAGTCAAAGCCCAGATCTCAATTTAAGTGAGAATTTATAGTTTGATTTGAAAAAAAACTGTCCGCCAGAGAAACCCTTCTAATCTGAATGAATTGTAACAATTTCCGGAGCAATCCAAGAATAAGCACCCCCAAATCAATTTAGGGTGCTTTTTCTTGGTTTGGGGTCGAACGAGGGTGCTTATTCTTGGACTGCTCTAAAATGGAATCAAAATGGAGTTAATTGCTCTAAAATGGTTAATTGAATGCCCGCTTAGGTTAATTGTACGCCCTTGACGATTGGTTAGGTTAAGTCGTGATATTTTCGTTAGTTTTAACCAAAATATCACGATTTAACCTAACCAATCGTCAAGAGCGTACAGTTGACCTAACCTGGCATTCGATAATTTTACCGTAGGTTTCGATATATATATATATATATATATATATATATATATATATATATATCGTAAAGAACGACGCTTGTATAGGAGAACATTCCGCGCAAGATGAAGAGGGAGAACGAACAAATGAAAAATGAGGTAACCACCCGGGAATCGAACCCGGGATCTTCCGATTGCCGGTCAGATATGATAACCACTACACCATGGTCCTCACTCGATCAGAAGTCGTAATTCTCCTACATACGCGCAGAAACCAATGCCCCGAGGAGGGCACCTCCCGCATGCCGCACCTATATATACATTTCAACCGCAAAGAACACGCAGTATAATTAATGTAAAGAACGACGCTTGTATAGGAGAACATTCCGCGCAAGATGAGGAGGGAGAACGAACAAATGAAAAAATGAGGTAACCACCCTGGAATCGAACCCGGGATCTTCCGATTGCCGGTCAGATATGATAACCATTACACCATGGTCCTCACTCGATCAGAAGTCGTAATTCTCCTACATACGCGCAGAAACCAATGCCCCGAGGAGGGCACCTCCCGCATGCCGCACAAGCGTCGTTCTTTACGTTAATTATACTGCGTGTTCTTTGCAGTTGAAATGTATATATAGGTGCGGCATGCGGGAGGTGCCCTCCTCGGGGCATTGGTTTCTGCGCGTATGTAGGAGAATTACGACTTCTGATCGAGTGAGGACCATGGTGTAGTGGTTATCATATCTGACCGGCAATCAGAAGATCCCCGGTTCGATTCCCAGGTGGTTACCTCATTTTTTCATTTGTTCGTTCTCCCTCCTCATCTTGCGCGGAATGTTCTCCTATACAAGCATATATATATATATATATATATATATATGTATATATATATTATATATATATATGAGTAATCCAAGAATAAGCACCCCAAATCAAGTTTGAGGGCAAGATGACAGCATCAACTTTTCAAACTGAAGTGTTACCATTATTGGTTGAAGATCCATTGCCAGTAATAAATTGGTGTAAAGGAAAACATCTTATTAAAAAAGTGATGGTGTGTGGCAAGTGCGATCGAGCAATAACCTGGACAAAGTTTTCGAGGAATGTTGATGTTAAAATCCTTTAATTTGAATTGAGGTCTAACTGGGGTGCTTTTTCTTGGATTGGGGACTTTGGGGGTGCTTAGTCTTGGATTACTCCCAATTTCTACTGAGAGATGTCAAAACATTGTAGGAAAATATACAAAACGAATCATTGAAGTCATTCAAGCAGAAGGTGGAGACAACAAAGTATTAAATAATTTTGTATGTAAATGTACCAAAACTTTTGCATTTTAACTTCTTTTTTTTATTTTCCTCAAATTATTTGATGTTTAACATTATATGTTGGAGTTAAATTAATTTATTTATTTGTTAAATATTTCAAAACGAACGCTAAACTTTTTATAGCTATCCTCGGTACGGTTCGAAAGATTAGCTTCCAGCCATAACTCAAAAATGGAAGCAGTTATAAACATGAAACTTCACACACACACATATATTGATTAGGTCCCCAGGTTGTGCACCTGGCTGTTAATAAATTAAATAATTAATTTTAAAAAATTAAATGACGTCATCAAGATCATTACGTCATTACATATATATATATATATATATATATATATCGAAACCTATGGTAAAATTATTGAATACCCGGTTAGGTTCATTGAATGCCCGGTTAGGTCAACTGTACGCTCTTGACGATTGGTTAGGTTAAGTCGTGATATTTTCGTTAAAACGTGAGATATTTTTGCTACCCGCACGAAGGGCGGGTTCTCTGCTAGTATATATATATATATATATAATATATATATATATATATATATATATATATATATATATATATAATATACGACAGAGCAGTAAAGCTGCAAGAATTAAATGATGTTCTCTGTCTTTACATAAATTTTTCAAATCGAACAGTGTAAATAAAAGTTTCTAAGAACTTTTTACACACACACACACACACACTAAATTATTCCTTTTTTTTTAAGAGCTGAAGAAGTATATATATTATGTTTATTTATGTTGAACCTTAAGTTTATAAAGATAAAAAAAAGCACAAATTGTCGTGGTGGCGTTGATTTACTGCTGTGCCACTCGCATTCATTTGTTTCACTATTTATGGAAGCAAAAGTGTATGGATGGTGGATGCCTTACATTATTACATGAGGCCACAGCCTCAGAAGGAAACTTCTGATAAATGCTATTCATTCATTCCTGGAAATTTATTTCTTTTGCGGGTGTATCTCGTTGCTACGGTATAATTCTCTTCGCTATTACGACATTTTTAGCTCGCTGTGAGGCTGGTATTAAATTCATTACCTCGATCGTGGTTTATTTTCACAATACTACTCGTTCATGCAGACCCCGCGGTCTACTTCCTGCGTGCATAAATCCCCGCACACTCGTTCGAGATCAGCTGCGATTGGTTGTCAGTGGTTACACAGATTCATCCTGGTGTAGTCTGGCATAGTTGTTTGTTCTGCTATATACACACTTATCCCTTTGAATGGACTACAAGGGACATCACCATAATTATTGTGACATCCATCTCACAACACAATAGTGGATTCTTCTTGTCTCTCTCCTTTCTAAGTGCCTATCTATCTAGCTATATATATATATATATACCAGTCGTCCCCAAAAATGTTCCTATTTCTAATTAAATGTTCCAAGCAAAAAAAAAAAAAAACCGGGAATCTAGACACAAAGACAAACGGAATATGTACATAAAACATAAGAGTTTATTAACCTTAATTAAACATGTTCAGTGTAACTGCCATTTTTTTCTAACACAATATTCAACCTTACACAAATGTTTGACATAATTTTTGGAAATAGCTCAACTGAGATGTTCCTGATTACCTCACAAACTTTTGTTTTTAGGTCTTCAGGTGTCTTAGGCTTGGTACAATAGATCCTCTCTTTTATGTAACCACACAAAAGAAAGGGTGTGAGGTCAGGTTAATATGTGGGCCATTCCACTGGCTCATGAAAGGAAATTAGTCCACCGGAAAAAAGCTTCCTCAAAAAGTTGAGTTTCACAAGCAGTGTGTGTGTGTGGAGGTGCTCCATCCTCCTGAAGACTAAAGACTTACTTTCCTAAAAGACTACAGCCCAGTAAGGCCTGCTACGGCCTTACTACTCTATTGATAGGGGTATCCCTTTCCTAATTTCTACGAAATTAGGTAAAGTTATTGCTTTAAGTATGAAATGGTGAAAAGAACGGTTTTAATATACAATATTTATTAGTTATTAAGTAATGAAAGATTAGAAATGTATTGGTATATGTATAGATGGGTATGTGCGGAATGAAAACCCCAATCTGTTACATTTATGAAGGACCCCCAATAATAAAATATACATCCATTATAAAATAACGGGCAAATAAAAATAGGGACATTTATTGGGTCACTTTTTTTATATATATATCCGTATATTTGGGGAACAGCTTTTCCTTTAAACATGTTTGGTTGAATAATCGACCGTAGTTTTTAGTTATTAATTTATTATTAGTTTTCTCAATTTTCCGTATGACATTTTTCAATAATGCTCATAAATTATAAATACAGGAATACCTCAAAATTCGTCGTTTCGCAGATTCGTCGTCAATCTTTTACTACCTATAGTTCTATAGTTTCGCAATCCGTCGTCCATATTCGCAGATTCGTCGTTTTTTTTTAAAATATGAAAAAAACGATCGAAATTGACGAAATTCAACTGTTTACCAACGCAAATTCACGACGAATTTCGAGGTATTCTTGTAATATTTCCAAAATTTTCCGACGTTTCGCTCTGTCCTCGAGCATCTTCAGGGAACTCGTTTGGAGCCATCTTCGTAAGTGTTCTGCGTAGAATGAAAATTTATGTTGTTGTTGTTGACGTTATAAGAGGTGAAATTAGAGTTGTAGGAGTGATAACAGAAAGTGGGGAAATGGGAAATATAGATGAAGAGTTGATAGGTCCTCGGGCTCACCAAGGATGCGCAGGTTTTTTTTTTTTTTTTTTTTTTTCCTAGCTTAGTTTGGGTTTTCTACCTCTTTTATTTTATTTATTTTTATTTATTTATTTATTTTTTATTTTATTTTTTTTTAATTTATTTATTTATTTATTTATTATTTTTATTTATTTTTTTTATTTATTTATTATTTATTTTTTTATTTATTTATTATTTTTTTTATTTATTTATTTTTTTATTTTTTATTTTTTTTATCTTCTATACGGTACAAAAAATGCCGTTGGTGGGGGGTGTCTGCTGCGGGGTAGACTTCTCTTGAAATAGAAGTACTCTCTCCCGCGCTGAGGTCCAATATCGAGTTCTTCATAAGTCTGTGGAGAGGTGTTTTGTACCTTCCTCCAAGTTTTCTCCGCCCTGCTGTGCAGGAGGACATTGAGGGCTGGTAAGTTTGCTTGTTGGTGCAGTGCCTGGGATGATATCCTGTCGCTGAGTCGTTTTCCCAGGATGAATCTTGTTCCAGCATTCTGTATTTTTTGTAGCAACATCAGATTTGTGTCGCTCGTTGTGTGCAGTGGAATTGCCGGGTATTCGAGGATAGACCGAACCAGCGCCGTGTACAGCATCTTCTTATTTTTTACCGAGAGTCCCCTGAAACGGTAGAGTTTACTGAGCTCTCTTCTCGCTTTGTTTGACCTTGCTGTGGTATGGTTTTATAGCCAAAGCTGTTGATGGTCAGGCCGAGAGCTGTGCCTTGTTGCTTGTAAGGTTGGACTCGGTTGTTTATTTCTAGTGCGTGAACGTTCCTGTGGCCAATGTTAATAACTGTGAATTTCTGTTGGTTCGTCTGAATTTTCCAACGTTCCTCGAATTCATTGATTCTTTCAATTTGTCTCTTCAGCCTGTTGGCGTGTTGCTCTTTGCCGAGGTTTGATGTTACTATTTGCGTGATGTCGTCCGCGTAGATGACTTCTCGGGTGTGTGGTGGGGGCGGAGGCAATTGGGCGATGTACAGGTTGTACAGAGTAGGCGAAAGTATCGCTCCCTGTGGCACTCCCGCCTGGATGTCGAAGAGCTTGCCAGTGTGGGTCTTGTGTTGGACGTAAGCTTTTCGATCTTTGAGGAAGCTGCAAAGGATTTTCCCTAAGTTTGCGTCCATGTTCTGTTCGAGGATGCGGTATTGTAATCCTTGGTGCCACACTTTGTCGAAGGCGGCCTTCACATCTCTCAGTACTATCGAGACTCTTCTGCTGAACGCTAGTTTGTTTGCCACCGCTTCGTGCAGAATGGCGAGGGCTGTGGCTGTGCCTCTCTTTTTCCTGAATCCATGCTGGGCGTCTGAAAGTGCACCATTGACCGTGAGGTGGAAATTCAGTTTTCGAAGGAGTATTTTTTCCAGGGTTTTGCCGAGTACCTCTAACAGGCTGATGGGTCTATGTTCTCGATGAACTCTGTGGATTTCCCTCCTTTAGGGATCATGATGATTTTTGCGGTTTTTAATGCTTTTGGGAAGTATCCGATGGAGAGACTGGCGCTAAATATGTTTGCTATCTCTTCGTGTATGTTCGGGGGCGACTTTTGGATCAGGGTTTTCGTGATTCCGGAGGGGCCTGGTGCCTTTTCTTTAAAGAGGCTGATCGTGTCAGTGACCTCTTTCACCGTAATTCTGAAGTTGGCATTTAGGGGTTCTGCCCTATCCGTTGGTAGGATCCTTTCGTGGTTGTCTTCCAGCCACTGTGTGACCCTTGCTTCATTGTCTTCGTCGAACAGGTCATTTTCTTCATCGCTTATGTTGAACGTTCTTCTGAGACGATTTCGAAAGCTTTCCGCTATTTCTTGGTCCGAGATGAGAGGTCTTCCGTTTTCATTCCGGAGTGTCTTGAATTTTTCAGCTTTGGGTGTTCCTTTTAGTTTCCTTATCTGTGACCAGAAGGTTTTAGGGTCTCTTTCTACGTCTATCCTGTCGACGAGCGCGTTCCACATGTCGTGTTCTTTTTCAATCCACAAGCCTCGTAGTCGGGCTCTGAGGATGTTGTATTGCAGTTTGTTATGCAGGTAATTTATGCCGCTGTCCATCTGGTTCCTGACGACGTTTAATTGGCGTGTGGCGGCGACGATTTCTTCGGAGGGGGAGGGGTGTGGCAGAATGCGGTGGGTGATGGTGGGTACGTGTTTTTCCTTGGCAGTCTTCAGCGCCTTCAGAAGGTCTGCCGTGGCAGCTTCAATTGCTGCTATCCCCCCACCATTCAGTTCTGAGGGCTCGTGTTGGGCGAGGTCAGCCTGGTACTCCTCCCAGTTCGTCTTGCGGATGGAGTGGCGGGGACGGATTGGGACTTGTAAAGGAGCGCAGGCAATCTTCATGATGATAGGGACGTGGTCGCTGGGTGTGGCTGGGCCCGGATAGTGATGAGTGTTGAGGTTTCTTTTCAGGGCGCTCTCTTTTATAGCTCATTTTCGGAGGTTTTCCCGCAGTTTCGCGTACGTGTACCGACGGGATTGGTCAGTTTCGTACGTGTAACTTGAGGATTCGTTCTTGCCCAGTTCGCTGATTGTTTATTTTCGGGGAAGTCTCTTTTATTATTAATGCTTCGATGATATGAAGTCTTTTCTCATTCCTTATTTGCGTTACCACGTTTGTCGCTTCCACTGTCTGTTGTCTGGTCAGGTATATTTTGTGCATGTTCCACGTGTAATCTTTCGGACTTCCTTCTTGTAAGTGCATTGTTAGCCTTCTTGACAGTGTTCTTATGGTTGAACCCACGTATCTCACGTTCCCTCGAAGTTTGCAATCTTCGTTCGGGCATTGAAATTCGTAAACTACGTGGGATTTTTGTAGGTTTACAGTTTTTTGAGTGATGTTATTTTTCATGAATAAGTTTTTAGTCTTCATGTTTCGGTAGTAGATGGCAAGCAATATTTTATTCTCATTTCTACATTGAAGTCGAATCGCAATTTCTTCGAAGAACAACTCTCGGGAATAGGAATGAAAATTCCAGTCGTTCCCATTCGAAACGCTGACTGGAATCGGGTTTAATCGCTTCAGCGGTATCATTCGGCCTGGAACCATTCCAGATTTTTTATTTTTTTAGCACCATTTTAAACGGTTTATATGTTAAGTGGATCTTTCTTCTTTTAAAAGCTAAAACATTATATGAGCTCGCACGGAAAAACCTTCTCTATTGATTAATGCCATACGGGATATTTAGATTTGTACAGAAAAATATTGAAAAGTATTGTAAAATTTGATGTAACTTGTATTCTTTTGCTGCATCAAGCTTTATCTTTTGTGTATATTATATATATATATATATATATATATTATATATATATATATATATATATATATATATATATATATATATATATATATATATATATATATATATATATATATATACACACCCCTTGTTTACGGTTTCATTCATAGAAAGTAGAGACCGCCACTTTCCAAAGCATAGCTTCGCCCATATACCCATTCATGGTACGAGCAACTCGCAAGTTAGGCTAATTAGCTAGAGTAGGTTAGGTTCGGTTAGAGGACCCAACAGACCTAGGCCTATTTTATAATCCATACCCGCAATTCATTTTTGTTCATATGTCGTTTGGTTGTATTGTAAGCATTCTGCGTCTTATCAGGCCTGGGTGCGTGATTCCTCAGGAGCAGTTAGTATCGCAAGTTTGTTCAATCTTTGAGGACTCGCGTATGAACCTGTTTAAGTTACAAATACATTCACGTAACCTCAGACTTGCTCTACACAAACTGGACCAAAACCTTAAAATATTTACACTCTACCATTTTAAATCTTTCGTTTACACAGGCCTATCTATATATATGCATTGTTTGAATACCCGTAGTTCGGACCCCACGTAAAGCTGTAGGTCCTCCCCGTCACACGACCTTTGATGGTACGAAGAAAGTCATACAAACTCCAAAACAACAACAACAATATTGTTTTAACACTTAAAGTGAGGTTATGTGTTCGATTACTTTTTATAACACTGTATTTAATTTAATATTCATCTTTTAACAATTAAATATAGTGTTTTTATACTAATAAATTTTGCATAATTGAGTTCCTTTAAGTACACCAATCAGTATCTACAGGGTGATTCAAAATTTTGTCCCCGAAATAACTATAGAGTAAATGTACCTTTGGGACAGGACTTATGAATCACCAAGTATCTAAAACATTGAATAATTGAATTGAATTGAATTGAATGAATCTTTATTTATAAAATAAACATACAATCTTAAAATTTTTAAATATTTGCTGTTGGAATAAATTTAACATAAAATTGGACTATTTATTATTATTTAATTTGTCTCTTAATTAAGCTTTAGGCTTTACTGGGCTCTTAATTAAAGATAAAACAACGCTTCATAGATAGTTATAATTATGTAATATATTATAAATAATGAATAATAATTATTAATTAATTTCAAATACATAAATGAAGTGATAGTTAAAAATTAGGCAATGAATTTAAATGATTGTGACGTCATTAAATCATTATGAAGATATTTATTTATTATTTATTTACATTTATAAATTTATTTAGAAAATGAATATTACAATAATACAACTTCTGTTGTTACAATAATACAATAATACATTTTCTATTATGTTACGATAATACAATAATAATGTCAATTGGACTCTTTGTTTCATATAAATTGACCTTAATATATGATATATATACGTCACATTCAAATTAATTAATATACGAACGAACTAATAGTGGAAATACAGTATTTATTATTATTATTATTATTATTATTATTATTATTATTATTATTATTATTATAGATATGAAACCAATATAGACAAAGTCATTATGATACCAATTATACTAATACAGTACAAAGAATTGAATATTAGACGGGAAATGAATTAGTAATAAAGAGGTAATGGTACATTTAATCTCAGATTAGACACGAGAAATGATCAAGTAAGTGAGTAATGTACATTTAATACTAGATTTTTATTAGTATTCCATTATTAAGCGAGATTTTAACTTGGTTTTAAACGAATTCACATTCAATATATTTTTTTGATTAGTATTTAAATCATTCCTTAGTTTCAATCAAATTAAAATGGGTAATTTTTGAGATGAAGACAATCTAAATTGAGGTATAACGTGCTTTGATCTATTCCTGGTCTCATATCAGTGGATTTCTTGATGAGTTTCAAAATATATACTAATATTTATCCAGTGTAAGTGAATTATTTGGAGCTATTGAAGAATAGGGACCCCAGCCTTCTTCAGTTAGGCTTATAAGGCTAACTAACGAAAATATCACGACCTAACCTAACCAATCGTTAGGTTAACTGTACGCCCTTGACGATTGGTTAGGTTAGGTCATGATATTTTCGTTAGTTAGCCTTATAAAGCTAACTAAAGAAGGCTGGGGTCCCTATTCTTCAATAGCTCCAATTATTTTGTTCTTACACTTTTAGATAAAAATAAAATGTGTGATTTTTATTACATCTTTGAGCTTTAGTAGTTTTAGCTCTTTAAAATATGTACTTGAATGATGATGGAAATAAGCATCAGATAATAACCTTATTGCTCATTTTTGGATGACAAAGATTGTGTTTAACGCGTTGTTAGCGGAATTTCCGCATAGGGTGCGGTACGTTATATAATGAACAACGAGAGATGATACAGAATTAATAAAACCTGTTTACGGACTCCATGTCTAAATTTAAACAGTTATAGCAACCCTCCTTGAAATTTTTTATGATATATAATTTACACGATCATTTTATCGCAAATTCTTGTCTAACATTACACCAAGAAATTTTGTTACAGTACACTCCTTTACGGCGGTTTCATCAACATTTAGTTCATCAAAGTATAAATTTCGTTTATTAGCAAAAATCATAAAATTTGTATTACTGGTAATTAGAAAAAGTTTATTGGAGTCACCTATTTCATTACACTGATAAATTCTGAGTTAAAAATGTTCTTAGCTGAATTTACATATTTGCAAGAAAAGGACACATTTGTATCCTCTGAAGTTAAGTATATTAGTAGAAGAACGTAAAAGGTCATTTATATATAATAAATATCATATCACAACATAAATAATAGAAAGTTCATATTCTTAATACTTTAATACGAAAATTCCAACCAGAAACAACAGCTTATTGTGACAGTAATTATTAATTAAGTATAAATTAATTTAACATTTGTTCATTTGTGTCTGGGATTCTTACAGTGGGTCCCGCGGGCCAAATGTGTCTTTCGAGCCGACTCTATGTGGCCCGCGGCCAAAAAGACATACAAAATCAAAGTGAAATTATAGTTCATTTACAATTAATGAACTGATCAACTGTAAAAATTGGTAATTTGTAAAAAATGTGAAATCCACCGTAATTTGTATGAAAAATGTTACATTATATTTTTCTTAAAAAAAAAAAAAAAAAATTATATATATACAGTATATGATGAATTTCACAATCACACACGTGAAATGAATGAATGATGCAAACCCACAAGGAAAGAGAAAAATGATTCCAAGGTCTTTCGTGTATTCAGGAATACACCTCGTCAGGGAATGAAGGGAGAAGGCGAGATGACAAAAATGTATACCTACAGTATGTATAGCGGGACAGAAAATAAAAAGATTAGCACATGATTAACAAGAGTTAATTACAGCCAAAAGGTATTTTAACAGGATATTGTCAATTTATATCCTGCCAGTAAAGCTTATTATTATCATTATTATCACACACACACACACACACACACATATATATATATATATATATATATATATATATATATATTATATATATATATATATATATATATATATATGTGTGTGTGTGTGTGTGTGTAAAGAATTTAACGACGACTTTTCGATTTTACCCCACGTAAACAAGTTTCTCTTTGTCGAACTCTCTATTTTCAAAGAATTTCGTTACGATAACCAAGTTCTGTTTAAAATGCTCCAAATTATATATATATATATATATATATATATATATATTGGCTGTGTATAGGTGTTATTTTTTGTTTTGTGTGAATTTTCAGTTAATTTATCAGCTTCTCTTCGTCGATAAAATTTTCGTTCTGTTTGAGTGACTTTCCTATTAATCTTAATCCTTTTTAGTTAAGTTCTCTCTCTCTCTCTCTCTCTCTCTCTCTCTCTCTCTCTGTTACGTCAACCGCACCGCCTCCTCCTTCTCTTCTTTGCCTCTCTTTTTTCGCTTCTGTTTCCCCGTGACCATCCATTTCCCTCCCTCTCACTCTACTCTCTCCGATTGCACACTCACTCGCTCTCACCGTGGCATGTGAAGGGAAGGACTCGGTCAGTGTTTCATTTCGAAATTTAAATTTAAATGAGGGAACTCAGCTCGGGTTGTGTAAATATAATTTGGAATCCTTTAAATAACACATTCGCTTCTTCCTATTATACTCACACGAAACGCTGCCCTTCAATATATACTGTATTGTATATATATATATATATATAATATATATATATATATATATATATACACGCGCATACATCCTAGTTCCAGTAATAGTGTGAATGGGATCATATCTCTCTCTCTCTCTCTCTCTCTCTCTCTCTGATCTCCCCATTCGTTTGTTATAACGGAATTCGCTTGTATTTACGCGCGCACATAAGTTACCATTTACACGCTCGGAATCACGCGCATAAATTGTTGTGTGCAAATGATACACAAAATAGGAAAGAAATTTCAATAAAAACGCCGATGGAAAAAGTAATTCAATCACTCATGTACACATTTTAAACACACGCACACGCACGCATATATATATATATATATATATATATATATATATATATATATTAGAGAGAGAGAGAGAGAGAGAAGAGAGAGAGAGAGTTTGGCACAAATCCTTAATTTCCAAACTGCCCTCCTTCGGTTTCTATCCTTCTATCTTTGCCTTCATCCCTAATTTCCTTTCTGGCTGATCTATAGCTGTGGTTGTATATGACCACTGTTCTTCTCCTAAACCTATTAATAGTGATGTTCCTCAGGCCTCTGTCCTGTCACCCACTCTTTTCCTTTTATTTATCAATACTCTATTAAGTCGCACTTCCTCTCCTATCCACTCCTACGTCGGTGATTCAACTCTTCACTTCACCCGCTTCACAAAACGTTCCTCTCAACAGTTACTCCATGATTCGCGTGGGACGGCTATGGGGCACATGATCTGATCTTTCTACTATCTCTGATTGGGGCAGAGAAAACCTTGTGGCATTCAATGCCTCAAATATTCAGTTCCTTGGTCTGTCTACTCGTCACAATCTTCCACACGACTATCCACTTGCCTTCAACAGTACACAACTCAATCCTTCCTCTTCTCTTGACATTCTTGGCGTTTCCTTTTCTCGTGAGCTTTCATGGACAGTTCACATATATTCTCTTTCTAAACCAGCTTCGAAGAGGTTAGGTGTGCTGTATCATCTCCGCTGTTTTTTCACCCCCATTCAGTTGTTGCTCTCTGCACAGGGTTCTTGTCCGCCCCTGTATGAAGTACGCTTCTCACTGTGGGGTAGCTCAACCCACACAGCCGTACTTGACCGGGTGGAATCAAAGGCTTTTCGTTTCATCAATTCCCCACCTCTTACTGACTGTTTTCAATCCCTCTCTCTTCGACGCAATGTTGTCTCACGCTCTCTTTACTATCGTTATTATAACGGACATTGCTCTTCTGAACTCTTTAATTGCGCGCCTCCTCATTTAAAGAGAGCACGCTGTACCAGACTTTCGACACATTCTCATTCCTTTTCTGTCCAACTCTCTAACGCAAGGGTTAATCGGTGTTTTCGATCTTTCATCTACTCAACCGGTCAACTCTGGAACAATCTTCCTCAATCCATATTTCCCCGTCTATGACCTTCAATCTTTGAAACGCAGTGTCCAGGCATCTCGAAAACCTTGGACCTTGATTTTAACTTTCTTCTTCCTCTTGGAGCGGGTGAGGAGGCGTTTTTTGAGGGGCATTCGCCCTTGGCCCCTCCTTACTTCACACACCACACACACATATATATATATATATATATATATATATATATATATATATATATATATATATATATAACGGAGCATAACTAACGGAAAATTCCTTTTCCTCGCCTCCCTCACATGGCTGTAAAACTTCAAACACGTGGGCAAGAATAGACTACAAAGGAACGCTTATTTTATTTCGTTTCCCGAAAATGCCCGCGAAATCTAAGCGTCACCGAACCTATAAAAGTGCCAGTCCACTTCAGGTCGACCTCATTCGCTCTCACTTGTTCATTGCTCAGGCCTCACTCAGCACTCACTCTTCATCGCCATTCTTCGTCATGTAACTCCACCCGCTCTCTGGCCTTTGTCGGAGAGCGGCCTGCCGTCCTTCAAAACTCCATTCAAGCATACACAAAGTTAATCATCTCCGTTGAGGCCCACCACTATTTCATCCTTCTGGAAGCAACATCACTTCAGCAAGATGCAACTGGCGCCACCCGACCGCTTTCACCTCATTCAACATTTCTTTCAATTAGACCTGCGAAGCCACATTTCTTTTCACCCAAATCTCATCACACAGTCTGGCTTGTAGGCCCTTCCGTCTTCAGAGTTATCTTCCTCATCAAAATCTCAGGTCTGTAAACCTCACGTAGGCTACCAGCATTTGGCCTACAGTGTTTTATTATGATACATTGTGATAGGCTATTCGTTTTCAACGCCTATAACTTCAACAAGCTCTGCCTAACCGAATTAGGCTCTTCCAAGTGTCCTCATTACCGTTCAAACTACTCACGCATTTACGACCGCAGTTTAGGCCTAATCCGTTTACTGTACCAATACCGTACTTTCATTATTTCAGTTATTATTGGCTTAATTATTTATTACTGGTGTTCAATACCGTATATCTCATTACCTTAATTAGTTTTTTTGTCATTTGTGTATATTGCTAATAATTATTATTCATTGTAATATTGCACAAATTCAGTATAAACAATTGTAAATCATTGTGAACAAATAATTCATTTATTTTTCTAATTAAACGAAAAACCACAAAGTTATTTATATCTCATTAAATATTGTTTGTTTGGCTGAAAGGTCAAACTGGTGACCCAATATAATTTAATTTAATTTTAGATATTATAGCGGGCCTACCGTTGAGCCACTATATATATATATATATATATATATATATATATATATATATATATATATATATTATATGTGTGTGTGTGTGGTGTGTGTGTGTGTTAAAAATACATACATATTGGTAGTGATATGCTTGTGGCTGCATTTCATTGTAATTATTTTATATTCGGTGTTGCATAACGGACGCAAAATTAATGAGATTTTTACGTTTACATAATTTTTACATCATCTGATTAACGGTTCGCCAGAGATGAATCACGCACACACTCAGGCATCATTTCCAGTAAAGGGTTATATATATATATATAGTGCAACCTAATTGAGGCAAGTTTCTACAGTGTAGCCATAAGTCCCAATCGGTTATAATTAAGCGAAAATCCAATCCATCTAGCGGATTTACAAAAAAAAAAAGGAAAGAATATTTGTCGAGATGGTTATATTTTGCACTTTGAATAATCAATAAATATTTCTAAACTTATTATAAACTTTTTACTTTGTTTGATGTTTTGTATTTTCGCTTTAATTATGACCGATTGGGACTTATGGAGCACACTGTAGAGCCAAATTGTATAGACTACCAAATTGAAGATAGGCGACGGTAATTTATAATTTTAATTAAATAGTTTATTATATTAGGGGGTTAAAAGTTGATTTATATTAACAGTCAAGAAAAGGAAAGATTGCCATTTTTTTTTTCTTTTAATCAACAAACTTAATATTGCAATGATGGATAAAGTACGGTACATAACACAATAATGCAATTGATCATAAATCAGTGTTAGTTCCAAAGGCTTGATATGCGTGAATTGTCAGTATAAATACAATGTCAATTACACATATAATATATTATATCATATTTTACGATACTAATTGACTGCTTATTTAAATTGCTAAGTCGATAAACGATACGCAGTGCATGACCTATGTGTAAACGTACATACTCGTAAAATGGATTTTTTATAAGCGAGCGAAGGATTCTTTATAACGGTATTTTTAGACGGATTAAGCGAGGACCAATACGTGAACGTGAGCTACAAAGAACGATTGGAGGAAAATTGTCTTTGAAATAGGTAAAGAACTGTATGGTAGACCTAATCTCGAGAGATATTTCCCGTACCGTGATTGAAGGAAGATTGACTTAAAACTTCAACTGTTAAATCTTGAGGAACCTAAGAATTGGTCGATTCCGTTATTTATGGTTGCATTTCCTCTGGTTTGGTTGCTTCAAAACTCCTTTGTGACGGTCTTGGTTGATTTTTAATGGTCGTCCTTTTAGATTAAATTTCCTGAAGTGTTTACGATATCGTAGGAATGTTTTCATGAGGTTGACCGATGTTTCAGACCTTGGTGAGGAGCAGGGCCGGCCTTAGGCCAATTGAACCTATTTGACCAAATTGGGCCCCGCGCTCACATGGGCCCCCCACTAGGGTTGCCACCTCCAGCTTTGAAAAATAAGGAATGCAGTCTTTGAAGCCACGGTTTAAGCAGTTGAAAAAACATGTTGATTTATTTGGCTTTTTGAGTAAATTTCAACAAATTTCAAAGGAGGAATTACAAAAACATGCTGCAGATTTGAAAATTGCGCTAACAGATGTCAAGCTCATTCAGGAAAACGAACTTGTCAACTCTGTAAAGTTAGCAGATTTAGATGGTCATATGCTGGTCGAGGGAATGGAAGCACTGAAGCCAATTCTTCCTTCTTCATACTTTGGAAAGCCTTTGAAAATCCTGGAATTCCTTGCTTTGAATGAGAGAGCTACTGGATTTCCAAATTTTTTTATTGCTCTACGCATATTTTTGACAATTCCAGTCACAGTGGCGTCAGGGGAAAGGAGCTTTTCCAAATTAAAATTGATCAAATTTTAAGGTCAAACATGCTCCAAGATAGACTCAACAGCCTTGCAAAATTATCCATAGAATGTGATGAAGCAAAAAACTTAAACTTCAACAAAATTTTGAAAGAGTTTGCAGAACAGAAAGCAAGAAAGATTTCTTTTAAGTACAATTTTGTTTTAACACGTTTTATGTCAAAATATAAGCTAATAAATATAGATATTGTTTTATTTTTAATACAACGTAATAACATATATTCCTGATACCTAATTTGAAATAATCTTAAGTCCAGGAGGCCCCACCAAAATGGTCCAAATTGGGCCCCGCAATTGCTAAGGCCGGCCCTGGTGAGGAGTGTCCCTTAACGCAAAAGGCGTCTCTCGTCGTAACCTGACACTAGTACCTAGAAAATCTTCTTCAGTATACATTTCTGCTGGTAACGAGAATTTGTGGTACCCACAATACACTTTGAAGAATCTGCTTTTGTTCGCGTTTACTCAGGAATGTCTTCAGACATTTGGACCTCATTAAAAATAAATACTGTAACGGCAAGAAAAACCATTGTAACGGTAACCTTTTATAAGGCCATTCGATACTCACTTGAGAAATGTATTAAAATTTTAGGCTTAAAAGGGAGTGTTTATGAACACTAATATATAATATCAAGCACATAGCATATAAGATATATTTTATATATATATATATATATATATATATATATATATCATTTATAATTCTATATAATTATAAATTTTCATTTTTCAAGAGCGTGCAAATGGCGTCTCTAATTATTAACTACTACTACTACTACTGATAATAATAATAATAATAATAATAATTCAATAAAGATAAAAGTAAGAATGCCACATACAAATAATTAGCTTTTCACAAGGATCATAAAGTCAGTTGTTTGTCCATAAGAAAAGTCTTGCACGTATTTGAAAAAATGTGTGTGTGTGTGTGTGTGATTAACTGAATACTTTGCTGATTATACTGTTCTTTCGATAGAATATTGAGCAACTTTTGTTCTAGTAGGCAATTGGCCTTGTCTTGTTACTTCGCATTATCTAAAGTAATTATTATTTCGTAACACAACAGACTGTAACACAACCACATGCAATGGCTAGAACATAAAATTGAGGTTTAATTTAATTACGGTCGGTATGATTGTGATTAATAGGGTTATATCCTACAAAGGTTAGTTAGGTTATATATGTTATGCCCGATTAGGTTAGGGTGTCCACACGTCCCGGTTTTCAGAGAGCTGTCCCGGTCTTTAGAAAAAAGTTTTTGGGACAAAAAATGAGTAAGGTGTGTATTATTATATTTAGTATTCATTTACTCTATTAAAAAGTGTTTTCAAAATAAGCCTATAGGCTATAGGGCATAGATCCGCCCCTGTCCCGGTTTTTCCCAAGCACAAATCTGGACACCCTAGGTTAGGTTGCACTGAGTGGGGTTGAATGTGGTTAGGTTGGTTAGATTGTACGTTTGCGTCTATTTAGAATTTAGATGGTTAGAAATGTCTGTATACAAATTTATGATAGTTACCAATAACTTTATTTTAGTATTACTAAAAAATAAACTAAAGGTATGGATAAGCTGACGGTTTTCAGAAATTCTGAGTTCTTGGTCCAGTTTGCGTAGAGCGAATCTAAAGTGATATGAATGTACTTCGGACTAGAACAAGTGAAAGAAACACAAACTTGCGGTGCATCTTGCTCCCGATGATAAAGCCAGGAGTGTCTGTAATGCAAATTAATGACACGCACAAACACAAAAATGGTTACGAATTTGACCGTTCACTGGATTATGATAATACAAATCACTGTTGCTTCCAGTGGTAACGAGCCACCTACGGAAGCCTCGTTAGTCCGTTGATCCTCTATATTGGCGATTCCCAAACTTTTGAAGCTGAGTGTCCTGTGAAGAAAAGCGCGTTTTTTTTTTTTACGATTTTATTGATAAAACTAATAGTTTATACTGTTGATATACCATAATCAGTGAAATCGATAAGTATGTTTCTTCGTATAGAGTTCCGTAATGTTGGGATCGAGTAGTGAAAGATTTAGTCGCAAGTCGTTTTCCATATCAGTAAACCTTTGACGATATTTGCTCTTCATAGTCGCCATTGTAGAAAATCCAGTCTGGCAGAAGTATGTTGTCGGAAATGGCATTAGGAATTTAAGAGATTTCTTTGCAAGTTCTGGATATACTCAGTAAATCTAATTTTCCAAAAGTTAGTCAGTCAGAGGTATATATATATATATATATATATATATATATATATATATAATATATATATATATATATATATATATTAAACGGACGTGTTATGTGCCTTGAAAAGTGGACGCTCAATGTCCTGGTTGAGGTTTAAGTTTCGTTTTTTGGCTAAAAATACAGTAGTTACCCCTTTTTCTTTGATGTATTCAATCTGACGTTAATGCAACGAGTTTCTTGCGTATATTGAGATTCTGAATGTAGTAGGCTAGGTGTAAGCTGTAAACCCTAGATCCTGTCCCAAAGCTGGATCCTATCTGCTTTGCAGGGAAACTATATTTTGGGTCCCCTTTACGAGTAACCCGGTGCCCACGTTGGGCTTTCCATCATGAAAAGAAAAAACTATAGTATTTGTCATTTATCATTACTTATTCGAACTATAGTGGATGTAATTTCCCAGAAGAGTTCCTTGTTCCATGCACGGTCTGTGTTTAACATATATATATATATATATATATATATATATATATATATATATATATATATATATATATATATATATGTGTGTGTTGTGGTGTGTGTGTGTTATCATAGCATATAATTTATTAGATGGCGCAATAAGTAGGTACAATGCAAGAAAGTAACTGTGGTACTTGAAGGGGAACTTATTCAAATTAAATTTATATTTGTTAATATCGCTTGGTGCGAAGAAAGGCTAAAAATGAAACGAGGTTGCATCGTATCCAACTTGTTTAAATTAAACTTTCATCTTTATTTAATGACAACACTAAATGCAAATATTTTCTTAATTTGCACCATGGATGTGATCGCATATGGTAGATACGGGAACTGTAATGAAATTTACGTAAACAAAGAAATTATGTAACGGTAAATCTCGCGTAAAAACAGTGTAAAATATTTAATAAAATAATGGAGGAAAGCGTAAACGCAAAAACGCGATGCGGAGAATGAATAAACATCTCGATAAAGAAGCGGAATAAAGTCGACTTTTATGAAATATACTCGAAAAACTGTATATGCATAAAGTCGAACTTTATGCGTTTTTATAAAGCCCAAACTGAGTATACTCGAGTAATGGCGACTGGGTTAGGTTAAGTAGGTTAAGTTGAGCTCGGTTATGTCAAGTTAGGTTATGTTGGGTTAGTTTAGGATAAGTTGAGCTAGTTTATGTCAGAGAGCGTACGATCTTATGATGGAAATAGATATCTCAATTCGATTAGGGTTAGGGGTTAGGATTAGGCTGTTAAGTAAAGTTAGGACCGGTTAGATTGGACCATAGTTAGGTTGGGTTAGTCTACAGTGCGTTAGGTTAAATTAGAAGGTCTTTGATCTTTCGTAAATAGATATAAATGCAATTAAAGTTTATTACGTTGAGGGTCTTTCAACAAAAGAAAAGAAGTCCAACTTTAATAACATCAACACGCATAACGTCAGAGTTAATTTCAGAAAATTGTGTTTACTTCATGTGATCCACTCATTGCATCCACAACTTAAATGAAAAGTATAATAGACGATGTGAATGCGCATTGTGTACACTTTAATTGTGAAAATGTGTACATGTAGGAGGAGATTGTAGACACCAATCGACCAGGGAAGTAGGTACTCCGGGGAGGACGTTAGGCAGGAGACGGGGAATGCTGGCACTTTTCCGCGTCTCATCTACTCTTTGAGCAGCCCAACATGCTCTCAAACACACGCTTCTCCATCTATTTTTCACCACACATACATGCATTTTACACACTACACAATTTTTTCAAAATTAAAAAAAGAAAAGCATCATCAACCTCGGAGACCTTGATTTCGGCTCTTTCTTTTTTCACTTTCATTTTTGCGGGCGCTCGCCCTTGGCCCCTCCTTCCTATATAGAGAAAAGTAATGAAAATTCTGTTAGGAGGAGCGAGAATCAATCAAGAGTAAAATGGGAGTCACGAGAGAATGTCTCACACTAAAGGTGAAACGTGTGTGTGTGTGTGTGTATATATAATGCAAACCCACAAGGAAAAAGAAAAATGATTCCAAGGCCTTTCGTGTACAGTAAACCTTCGTCCAACGCGAGCGTGTTAGGTAAATCCGCGTTGGATAAATGGGGATACGTGAACGCGACCGCGTAAGGTCTCCCATTAATACTTAGATACGTAGATTTTGTATTCGCACACAAATGAATTCCCCTACCTATATTGTATATGAAATAAGAACATGATGAAATCATAAACATAATGATATTTACGTATGATAAATAAAAATAGCACGCATCTTTTCTTAACTCTTTTGGATGGTGCGTATGGTAGACTCATTCACGTGATACTCGCGGCCAAGTGATGTTATTATGCTCATACCACCACGCAACTTATCTAGAATCTTTATTTTTTCGGCTAATGTCATAACCTTACGACTTTTCCTCTCTTCACTATCACTCGCAGACGCTTTACGTTTTGGCGCCATACTGCTGTCTAAGGGTAATAGCAAAATAACGGCAAAATACGACAAAAACAATCCAACACAACTTCACTGAACTTAACGCGGTAGCGGGACTGAGACAAAGGGTGATGCGAGGGGTGACGCGAGAGGGAAGGAGATGCGGGAGTGTTGAAGAGTGTAGGAGAAAACACTAGAGCGCGCATTGGCACGCGTACAGTACAACTGTATTAGAGCGTGATTGGCGGACCGTGTATAATCAAATTTTCC
Source organism: Bathynomus jamesi (assembly GCA_023014485.1). Taxonomy (NCBI): domain Eukaryota; kingdom Metazoa; phylum Arthropoda; class Malacostraca; order Isopoda; family Cirolanidae; genus Bathynomus; species Bathynomus jamesi. Next base: position 554,335 of record JAJOZX010001816.1, read on the forward strand.
GTTTTCGACAAATATAATTGTTCGCATTTATTTTTCCATGTACAAGCAAATTCGCGCTGGACTAACACGCGTTGGACGAGGGTTTACTGTATTCAGAAGTACACCTCGTCAGAGAATGAAAGGAGGCGAGATGACGAAAATATATACATATGTACAACGGGACAGAAAAATAAAAAGATTAGCATATGATTAACAAGAGTTAATTAGAGGGAAAAGTATTTTAACAGGATATTGTCAATTTTATACATTCCCACACTATTATTGAAATTATTTTTAAAATGGATAAATGCACATTCTAGAATATTTCTTTCAATTATATCGCTGTTTTTAACGAGCGCTTTAGAACTATCCCACGTGATACTATGATTACATCTATACATATGGTTAAACAATGCATTAGAATTATTTGCTGTTCTACACGCGTATTCATGCGTTTTACTCGTTGAACCTATATATACTGAGTTACATTGTGTCCATCCGATCGAATACACACAACCAACTACATTATCTGGGCTATTCTTTATTAGGCGTGATTTAACAGTATTATCATACTTAAAAATTACATTGATACCAATTGCTTTAAGTAAAGTCGGAAGATATTGAAAATTAACATGGGAAGGTAGGCTAAGGATACTTTTATGCAGAAATTCCTTTAGAGCTACACTATCATAGTACCTATTCTTGGCTTCCCTAAGGCAGTTATCTAAAAATGAAATAGGATAACATAATTTAGTACCAATATTCATGATATTGCATAACTCGAATCTAAAATATTTGATATACAATATCATGAATATTGGTACTAAATTATGTTATCCTATTTCATTTTTAGATAACTGCCTTAGGAAAGCCAAGAATAGGTATTATAATATTGTAACTAAAGGAATATGAGCGTAAAAATATCCTTAGCCTACCTTACCATGTAAATTTTCAATATCTTCCGACTTTACTTAAAGCAATTGGTATCAATGTAGTGTAGAACAGCAAATAATTCTAATGAATTGTTTAATCATATGTATAGATGTAATCATAGTATCAAGTGGGATAGTTCTAAAGCACTCGTTAAAAACACAGATATAATTGAAAGGAATATTCTAGAATGTGCATTTATCCATTTTAAAAATAATTACAATAACAGAGCGGGAATGTATAAAATTGACAATCCTGTTAAAATACCTTTTGCCTCTAATTAACTCTCGTTAATCATGTACTAATCTTTTTATTTTTGTCCCGTTGTACATATGTATATATTTTCGTCATCTTGCCTTCTTTCATTCCCTGACGTGGTGTACTCCTGAATACATGAAAGGCCTTGGAATCATTTTTCTTTTTCCTTGTGGGTTTGCGTCATTCATTCATTTCACGTGTTTAATTGTGAAATTCATCCATATATATATATATATTATATATATATATATATATATATATATATATATATAATTTATATATATTCTTCAATATAAAGTTCTAAGTAGAGAGAGAGTGGGAGAAAAGTCTCTTAGAATTTTATACATACAATTATTTAGTTAATGCAAAAAAACACTTTTTTTTTCTACGTGAAGGTCAAAATATGATAATAAAAATCCACTCTAATAGACAGAGTTTATTTCCACAACAGTTTCGATGCCCACTGGCATCCTCTTCGGGTGGATACAGAAAAACGAATGAACCAAAAACAAGAGGGAAAACAGTCCAGTGACCATTAAGAAATTCGCACCTAGGTTAGATCCCGTTCTCCCGACACTGGAAGGGCATTTTTATTAAAGGGACCCACTTATAAGTACATTCGCAGAAAGCACTTATAAGCGGGTCCCTTTAATAAAAATGCCCTTCCAGTGTTGGGAGAACGGGATCTAACCCCTAGGTGCGAATTTCTTAATGGTTCCTGGACTGTTTTCCCTCTTGTTTTTGGTTCATTCGTTTTTCTGTATCCACCCGAAGAGGATGCCAGTGGGCATCGAAACTGTTGTGGAAATAAACTCTATTAGAGTGGGTTTTTATTATCAAACTATTTAGTTAACAACATCATACAGATATGTGTTCAAATGATGAAACAAATCAAACAAAAAGTCTAAGAATTTTATTCATACAAATATTTTGTTAAAATGTAATTTAATCTTTAAAGAATTCTCCATCCGCTATGATACATTTGTGGATTCTCTCTCTCACTCTTCATTGTTCTTCTAAACATATCGAGTGGGATCCTTTTCAGTTCTTCACCTATTCTGCGGCTAAGGGCATTCACATTTGGATAGATGAAACCAGAAGTGTAGAGTTTGTCATGCAAATAAGCCCAACGCTAAAAATCACATGGAGTTAAATCAGGTGATCTGGCTGGCCACTCGATGGAACCTCGCCGCTCAAGCCATCTTCCTTTAACGTTGGTATCCAGAATCTCACGGGCAGCTGCAGAGTAATGTGGCGGTGCTCCATCATCTTGATAAAAGTCAATTCCTGCCAACGCCATTAGTAAACTGGCACAACTTTGTCTCTCAATACCTAGCAATAGCGTTTTCCATCCATCGTATCTCTCGATATCTCAAAGGAAACGAGTCCTTAATAACCAATGTAGGCCCAAACTTTTAGTGTAGCCGTTTTAATGGGTTTACTCAATCGTATTTTGAGATTTTCTTTTTTTGCCCAGTAGTGAACGTTGTGTTTGTTTTCTTTACTCGTTAAACCGAAGACATATTCATCTGAAAATTTGATCTTTTCAAGGAAATCTGGATCACTGTTGAACCTTTATATACATCAGAATCATCGTCGTATATGAGAGTAAATGGGTTTGTAATCGCGATACCCCCGTGATTGCAATATTTTTGCTACTGAAAATTTGGAAATATCCAATTCCTGCGCGACTTTTCTCGTTGAAGTTGTTGGATCGACTCGAAAACTGGCGAGGACATTTTCTTTGTTGTTGTCTCCTGTCGCCGTTACTGGCCTTAGCTTTTTGGACGATCTTTTACCAGGCTCCCTGTTTCCAAAAGTTTGAGCTTCCAGTATCGATGAATGGCTGCATTTGGTGGTGGTTTATTATATTTTTCTTGAAATCGGTACAGAAGTTAAATTTAAATATAGGGTTTAAATTTAAATTCTGTACCGATTCATCGATTTGTTGTACCTGGTATTCCATACATTAAAACCAAGCTCACCCTCTCGTCTATTA
>JAJOZX010001816.1:560000-742500 GCA_023014485.1 Bathynomus jamesi
CGGTCAACTGATCGAGGTTTTCAAGCTCTTACGAGGGTTCAACGATGTCGATTTTAGAAGTATGTTTAGTTTAAATGATAACCCAACTCGCAACAATGGTTGGAAGTTGGATTTGAAACGGTTTAGGACTAGTGTGTGTGGGAATTACGTTACGTATAAGATCTGTGACACATGGAACAGGTTACCTTCGGAAGTTGTGAACAGTTCCTCTGTGGATCAGTTCAAGAAAAGGTTAGACGAAATCTTGCACACTATTTGAGTGTGTAAAGACATTTAGGACCTCAGTCTGCGGAAATTTCTTTTCCTATAAAATAGTTAATATCTGGAACCAACTGCAGGAGTTCGCTTGTTCGGTCTCTGTGAGCAAGCTAAATATAGAGCTATTTATATATTCTCCACTTTCCTGTCAAATTTCCTTGGCTACTTTTCCAGGGTCAAGGTATTTTCTTCAACCTTTTTCCGTACCTGCCTCTGGCAGGGAGGGAGCGGAGGGTGGGGAGAGAGCCTTCTACTTTTCTATCCAGTTTTCTACTACTGCTAGCATAGTTGAAAGACAAAATTTTCCCTGGCACCCGTTGCCATTGGTACCTCCTCGGTATGGGCCGCAAGGCCTTTTGAGGTACTTCTTTTCCTTGTAACTCCTTGTAACTCTCCCCCCCTCTCTCTCTCTCTCTCCCCTCTCTCTCTCTCTCTCCCCCTCCCCTCTCTCTCTCTCTCTCCCCCCCCTCTCTCTCTCTCTCCCCCCTCTCTCTCTCTCTCTCTCTCTGCTTGGCGTCGATCTGAACGTGGGAGGGACGAACTATAGGTTAATCTTGGTGTACAGACCTCCGCATCTCCTCCTCGAGGAGGATACAGCCCTGTACACCGAACTCAGTAGCCTGCTAGGGGATAGGGTGTGTGTAGTTTTAGGAGACTTCAACTGTCGCGGCATAAAGTGGGAAAACAGGACTGCCGATGCTGAAGGGAGGAGGCTAGTTGACTTTGCTGATGAGAACTTCCTCACTCAGTGGGTCAACGAGCCTACACGAGGCGAAAGCGTTCTGGACTTAGTGTTCACGACCGAAGACAACCTCGTCACTGGCCTCACCGTTGACGAATCGTTGGGCGGGAGTGATCACAGTCTTATTAGGTTCCGTGTGTGCGTCCCTCGGGTGAAGCGTAGTAACTCGAGAGGCAGTAAGCTCGATCTCCGGCGGGCGAACTTTGTTAGCCTCAGGGATAGCGTAGGAGATATGGGGTTAGAGGTCGGCGGCGATGTTGAGGGAGTGTGGAGTGCATTCCGGGACGAGTTTATGGTGCTGCAGTCTGCTGCCATACCCTCAAAACCGGTCACCCCTGCTTCAACGCAGCCTAAGTGGTTCAATCGTGACATCGCTTCGGCTATCCGAAATAGGAAAGTAGCGTATAGGAGGGCGAAGGCCAATCGTTCCCATGAGAACACTTTAGCGTATGTCCGCCTGTGTAGGGAAGTGAAGGCGAAGGTTAGGCTAGCGAAACGTAACGAAGAACTACGGGTGGCAAGCCTCTGCAAGGGGAACCCTAAGGAGTTCTTCAGTTATGTTAATAGTAGAAAGCCCATTAGAAGCATGATAGGTCCTTTAAAGGACGGAAGCGGCGTTCTGCGGACCTCCGACGCGGACATCGCTAATGTGCTTAATGAGTACTTTGCGGGAGTGTTCACCAGGGAGGATACCCGCGTCATCCCCGAGCCAGCTGTGAGGCACGAAGGTGCTGGCCTGGATAGTGTTAGATGTACCGCGACAGTCGTTGCTCATAGAATAGACAAACTGAGCGCGTTTAAGGCTCCTGGGCCAGACCAGTTTCTCCCCAGTGTTTTGCGAGAAGTGCGCGACCAGGTGGCTCCCCACCTGGCTACAGTCTTCAACAAATCGTTGGTGATGGGCCAGGTGCCTGGTGACTGGAGGGAGGCCAACGTGACCCCTATCTTTAAGAAAGGGGATCACGAAAGTCCAGGGAACTATCGTCCTATTAGTCTCACTTCAGTTGTAGGTAAATTATTAGAAAGGATAATAGCTGATAGAATCGTTGACCATTTGGATTCCTACAAGCTGCTTGGGGACTCCCAACATGGGTTTAGACGGCATAGGTCGTGTCTCACCAACTTGCTCGAGTTTTTCCACGTCATGTTGAGTGAGTACGATAAGAGTAGGGCGATTGATATACTTTATCTCGACTTTCAGAAAGCCTTTGATAAGGTACCTCACCGCCGGCTAATGGCGAAAGTGCGCGCGCTGGGTATCGGTGGGGAAATAGGTAGGTGGATTGAAAACTGGCTAAGGAATAGGCGGCAGAGGGTGGTAATTAAAGGGGCTAGTTCGGGTTGGGCCTCGGTCACTAGTGGGGTTCCTCAGGGTTCCGTTTTGGGGCCGCTGTTGTTTACCATTTACATAAATGATATCGACGGTGGCATCGTCAGTCGGATCGCCAAATTCGCTGATGACACCAAGCTTGGGGCCAATGTTGGGACGCCCGAAGCGATCGAGGAACTGCGTGCGGACCTAGGTAGGATAGGAGAGTGGTCCGAAAAATGGCAAATGCCGTTTAACTTGGGTAAATGCAAAGTGATGCACATTGGCTACGCCAATCCCAAGTCGGACTACTCGATGTTGGGCAGTAATATCGAGGTGACTGATTTAGAAAAGGACTTGGGTGTGCTAATTAGCAGCGACCTTAAGTTTACGAAACAGTGTGTAGAGGTGGAAAAGAAAGCCCAGAAACTATTGGGTTATATCAGGAGGCAATTTCAGTTTCGGAACAAGGAGATTGTGCTCTCACTGTACAACTCTCTTGTTCGGCCGTACCTGGAGTATGCTGTGCAGTTCTGGTCGCCCACCCTCAGGAAAGATATTGAGAGGCTGGAGCGAGTGCAGGCGAGGGCCACAAAGTTAATCCCTTCCGTTAGGCATATGGGCTACAATCGACGGTTACGCGCCCTGAACTTGTTTTCGCTTGAAACTCGGAGGCTGCGCGGTCAACTGATCGAGGTTTTCAAGCTCTTACGAGGGTTCAACGATGTCGATTTTAGAAGTATGTTTAGTTTAAATGATAACCCAACTCGCAACAATGGTTGGAAGTTGGATTTGAAACGGTTTAGGACTAGTGTGTGTGGGAATTACGTTACGTATAAGATCTGTGACACATGGAACAGGTTACCTTCGGAAGTTGTGAACAGTTCCTCTGTGGATCAGTTCAAGAAAAGGTTAGACCAAATTTTGCACACTATTTGAGTGTGTAAAAATTTTCCGTGGCACCCGTTGCCATTGGTACCTCCTCGGTATGGGCCGCAAGGCCTTTTGAGGTACTTCTTTTCCTTGTAACTCCTCCTTGTAACTCTCTCTCTCTCTCTCTCTCTCTCTCTCTCTCTCTCTATCTCTCTATATATATATATATATATATATATATATATATATATATATGAAACTAAATGGTGATAAGATGCTCTACGCACCGAAAGAGTTAAACGAACGACTTGAGTTACTCACCCAAATTTCAACCTGAGTCCGACCAAAAAAAAAGGTTTGCTTTTCTATTCTATAATTTCAATCTTAAATTTTTTATTTAGAAATAAAATTTAGTCTATCATATTGCATTTGCATAAAAATACGTACATCCACTCTTACAATATGTTCCTACACACACACACACACACACAAACTTAGAGGCTAGAGACGCGAATTAACCTTCCGGTCCATTTCGGAAATAAATAAATTAATACTCGTATATGGAAGTGGCAAAAGACGGCATATCCGCAGTAAACTTCCTAACTGACTCTTGGTAACTTCAGAGCGAAGGAAGACGAGAGTCAGTGATTGCGAAGTTGGTTGACTCGAAATGCCAGCTTTTATTTGCAATTAATTACCAGCTGCACATTAAAAAAAAAAAAAAATCTCGACTTCATTTTTCTGTATTACTCGTTTTATTAGTTTCTGGCCATTTTTTTCTCTCTCGAATGATCAAGCTTTTTGTCTCCATTTTCTAGACTCTCTCTCTCTCTCTCTCTCTCTCTCTCTGGTCGCCCGCCCTCAGGAAAGATATTGAGAGGCTGGAGCGAGTGCAGGCGAGGGCCACAAAGTTAATCCCTTCCGTTAGGCATATGGGCTACAATCGACGGTTACGCGCCCTGAACTTGTTTTCGCTTGAAACTCGGAGGCTGCGCGGTCAACTGATCGAGGTTTTCAAGCTCTTACGCGGGTTGAACGATGTCGATTTTAGAAGTATGTTTAGTTTAAATGATAACCCAACTCGCAACAATGGTTGGAAGTTGGATTTGAAACGGTTTAGGACTAGTGTGTGTGGGAATTACTTTACGTATAAGATCTGTGACACATGGAACAGGTTACCTTCGGAAGTTGTGAACAGTTCCTCTGTGGATCAGTTCAAGAAAGGTTAGACCAAATCTTGCACACTATTTGAGTGTGTACAAAATTTTCCCTGGCACCCGTCGCCATTGGTACCTCCTCGGTATGGGCCGCGAGGCCTTTTGAGGTACTTCTTTTCCTTGTAACTCCTTGTAACTCTCTCTCTCTCTCTCTCTCTCTCTCTCTCTCTATATATATATATATATATATATATATAATTATATATATATATATATAATTTTCTTTGATCGGTCTAAAAAGAAGCTGTTCGCAAGTAAGCAAAGAAGCCAACTGCTGAAAGATATAATTCTAATCACGGGTATTTTCTTCTTTTCTGTTTGAATCTCTCGTCTAAACACATTTTGAGTCCGATGAGGTCAGTCCGTTTCTCGACGAAAGTGCCTTTTTCCTTTTCATTTAATTTAATCTTACGCAATATGAATATAAATAGTAAGGCATTCATTGTTGTATTATAAATATTTCAAAATTTCATCTGAAAAACGTGGACGATTGCTAAACTCTCGCCTTCCAGGTTGGCTTTTCCTAATCTGAACTGACGGATTTGTCCAGCCTGCGAATGGCCAGTGAAAGGTCGGGAAGAGAAAGTTAATTCCAGGCAAGCCATTCTACCTACGCTATGACGCGGATTTCGTACACGTACACACACACACACACACACACACACACACATATATATATATATTATATATATATAATATATATATATATATATATATATAATGTATATATACATATATATATACAGTATATATATATATGAAGAAATAATCCTGCACTGTATATTGGTATATTGGAAAAAAGGGACAGGTATTTGGGAGGAAAGTATGTGGAAAAATATTTTTATTATTTCTACTTTTAAAAGAGTTTTGGAGAACAAAACGTTCATCTGATTAATGGGACAAGTCCAGTGTCGGAAACTGAAATTTTACAGGAAAACAGAAGCAAATTTCGCAGGCAATAATTTTTGAATACTTCTTCATTCTGACGACGCGCTAAAATTAAGCAATTTTCTCAAACAAGTAACTCTAAAGTCGTTGGAACGTCACCATGAGGCGTAAACTGTTTTCAAAATAAATCCTTTAACGACCTCAATCACTGCGAAATGCAGTGACAAATATAAGAGAAAATAGAATGAAACGAAGAATATTCTATTCATATTTCACGGACGCCATTTTGAATTCATACCAATTTATACCATTTAAAATACTCTTAATATTATATACGCGTCGACTCTCAACAGCAGAAACTGGCGATGTTTTATTTTTGACCTCGACTCTGTTTGACCTTCCATTAAAATACTGTACGTCACGTTTAGTTTACTGAACTTGATAAGTAAAGTCGGTTAACAAAGAACATACCAATTACGGAGAAAAACTAGCCTTATGAAAAGGAATTCCGACATTCTCACACACACACACACACATATATATATATATATATATATATATATAATTAGAATTTCTCATTTAAATACAATACGCGAGTAATTAGAATGACATTAATGATGATTACAAATGCTGCTTCAGATAACGGAATGTTGCTCAATTCTGAACGACATTCAAGTCTAAATAGGTCACATCCATATACGGTTTACAAGAGCGAACCATTTGGGGCTTCTTCTACAATATGCATTCATATATATATATATATATATATATATATATATATATATATATATATATTTGATATAGGTATATTTGTGTTGCCTCGAGGAGGAACATAAACTTCGGTGCATCTCCCTGTCCTTACATACCCCATTTAAAGAGATTCCTCTGCTGAGCGGTGCCCCCCATAGTACTGTGAGGTATTGAAAAACTCATGATCTTCACTTGCCCCACAAACACCTTTAAATGGGAGACCCAAGATGGGTGCACACACATTTCTACATTACTACAGTCTTTACAGCCACACCTACACTTTTTCTCCTAAGTGTATATATTGTAATGTATATGATTGTAAATTTTGACTTGGTCCGCAATCGATATGGACCGTGACTTGATGGATACCGTAATGAAATTGACTGGATTCTTTGGATCTGATATATTTGCATGTCCGTTATAAATAGATATAGAGTGTAAAATATTTGTGAATAGTAGTCTATTATGACTTGATCCTCTGGATCCAGAGATTCTATCTTTAGTTTTAAATCGATAATTATTTAGTTTCGTAAAAATTGGTCGTTGCCAATTTACCGGCAGTTTTTACATAAATTTCTTATGTTCTTGTGGTTCGGAACCCACGTAAAATTGTAGGTCCCCTCCGCCACCACGGAGGACATACACAATACACGATTACGAACACAGTTAGGTAGACCAGCCATGAGTGGATCATAGGGTCTTTGTTGGTCTGAAACATTATAACATTATAACATTATAACATCTTGTTCCTGAAGAATCATGCTCCTGAATTGATAATAACTGGGAGGGGTCTGCAATACAAACCAACGAAAATTGCGCGGAAACGAATACAGATTTGGATATTCTATGAAGTGGGATGAGTAATGTTGCTTTGGGTGGTGATGAACAACGTGTGGAAGCCTCGCCATTACGGTGACACCCTGTTTGCTTGGCACTGTTGCTCCGAGCTGCTCGTACCCTGAAGTTAGCGTATGGGTAGAATAATGTTCTATGTGAAATTTTTTTAAACTTTTCGTCTTGCTTCCAATTAACCTATAAGTGCAAATCTCTTAAACATTGATTATATATATATATATATATATATATATATATATATATATATATATATATATATATATATATATATATATATATATATATATATATATATGTACAGGGTGGGCGGAAAGTAGCTCCCTATTTTGGATTGGTAAAAAAATACGTATATTATCCATTTATTTCAGAAGAAATAATATGAAAAGGTAGGCATACATGGTAGGTTTTCTCTAAAATTCAATGTGGGCTCCAACTCTTTCCACCAGCTTCTGGAGCCGCCCAGGAATGGCGTCCACTGACTTTAGCAGGAACTCCGGCGGGATGGAGGACATGACTTCCCGAATTCGGTCCTCCAGTTCTTCCAATGTCCTCGGTTTGGTGCGGTAGACTTCTTCCTTTACCCACCCCCAAAGAAAGAAGTCGCACGGTGTCAAGTCGGGGCTCCTGGCTGGCCATTGATGTGGACCACGACGACCCATCCAACGCCCAGGGAAGTGGGCATCCAGCCACTCACGGACAACAAGAGCGAAGTGCGGAGGGGCGCCATCTTGCATAAATATCAGATCGTCGATGTTCTCCCATGTGCTGACAACCGGCCAGACCTCGTTTCGCAACATAGCAAGGTACCGCTCAGCATTCATGGTGTTGCGCAGAAGGAACGGGCCCACAACCTGATCTGAGGTCATACCACACCACACCGTTACACTGAACCGATTCTGCCGTTTTTCAGCGGTAACCGTGCGACTTCTTTCTTTGGGGGTGGGTAAAGGAAGAAGTCTACCGCACCAAACCGAGGACATTGGAAGAACTGGAGGACCGAATTCGGGAAGTCATGTCCTCCATCCCGCCGGAGTTCCTGCTAAAGTCAGTGGACGCCATTCCTGGGCGGCTCCAGAAGCTGGTGGAAAGAGTTGGAGCCCACATTGAATTTTAGAGAAAACCTACCATGTATGCCTACCTTTTCATATTATTTCTTCTGAAATAAATGAATAATATACGTATTTTTTTACCAATCCAAAATAGGGAGCTACTTTCCGCCCACCCTGTATATATATATATAATATATGCCAAAAAATTGAGTCCTTTGAACTTTAGAAGTATGGATTATATGGATTTGGGTAATTTTTAAAATAGAGAAGAACATTTTGGATGTAAAGAACATTTTTCATGCAATAATAAACAAAATTATCATGAAACTATGTCCAAATATTATTTAATATTTCGTGTGACCTTTTTCTTTCAAAATTACTTCGTGGAAGACTTTCTTGTAAGTTTTGTAAACGGCTCTCTGCAGTTTTATTCCAAGCGTCCATTAAGAATTACATTCCGAAGCTCATATTAAGATTTTGGCTGCTTCTTATTGCTTTCTCTCTCCAAAAAATCCCAAATTGATTCAGTAATAATGAAGTCGATACTTTGCTGAGGCCAATCCATATTGTGTCCAACACTCACTTTCCTTTTGGCGGTGTAAATACATTTTGACTGTTTTCGTCTTTTATGTTCAATATTATCACTTATCATAATCATTGTCACGCTGGAATATGACTCGATCTTCTTTTACTTCCCGAGAAGGAATTGCATAATGAGTTCGTGTCTGCTTGTTCCTTGCTGCGTCCATTCTTTCCATCGATTCTCACCAGATCTCTCTCTATCCACTCGCGCAGAAACAATTTTACACCCGAATAGTTAACACATATCCTCGTATTCTCCGTCAGTCGTTCTGATATACGACATTCATTTCGAACTTAAATTTAGATGTATGGGCCTGAAACATTCGTTTCCACTGTTCCTCTGTCCATTATTTAGGTTCAGACAAACTTTAATCGTCTGGCCTTATTAGCTTCAGATTGGAAAGGTTTCCCGGTAACCACTCGGTAATTAAACGACTTCTCACTAAGGACCTTCGTATACAATAGAAAAATGAGCTGGTACTCCCGATGATTTTGCTAGCTCTTTCCTTCAGCTCCCGGCTAGATTTTCTTCCGTCCCGTTCTTTAACGTTGAGATACCGTTGAACTTGTTCACGGAATTATTTTAGATCGACCACACCTTTTCCTGTCCCCTAAAACAAAAATTGCTTTACGAGCAATTTCGCGTTGGTTATTTTATTTAAACTGTATAATGAAGTATCTAAAGTGGGTCATTTGACAAAATTCTTGACATTTGAATATGAAACCATTAAAATTTTGCTAATGAGACAATGGAAATTTTCGACTATAAGCAACGTTTTTCATTATTATTTTAAGTTAAAATAACGCCCAAAAATACATACTATTTATCACTAACTATACTTCGAGATTCAACACTGTGTTCAATAGCAAATTTCATTTCATTAGGAATGTAAAAACGAAAAAAAATGCTCTATTCAAAGGTGGTTCATGACTTTCATAATATTGAATATATATATATATATATATATACACATTTTAACTGCAAACAACACACAGTATAATTAATGTAAAGAACGACGCTTGTGTAGAAGAACGTTCCGCACAAGATGAGGAGGGAGAACGAACAAATGAAAAGTGAGGTAACCACCCGGGAATCGAACCCGGGATCTTCCGATTGCCGGTCAGATATGCTATCCACTACACCATGGGCCTCGATTAATCATAGTCGTAATTCTCCTATATACGAGCAGAAACCAATGCCCTGAGGGGGCACCTTCGCATGCCGTGGTGGTTACCTCACTTTTCATTTGTTCGTTCTACCTCCTCATCTTGTGCGGAACGTTCTTCTACACAAGCGTCGTTCTTTATATATATATATATATATATATATATATATATATATAGAAAAGAGAGAGAGAGAGAGAGAGAGAGAGTTTAACAAAAGTAAATAAACATATTTGCTTTCTAAATATCTTTGTAAAGCAAAGGGAAAATGAACATGATTTTTAAATATATTGATACAATTAATTTATTATTTATTGCCTTTGATAGTGTATTATAACACGCTAATTGAAAAAAGTGTATATACATAATATTATATAATATATATATATATATATATATATATTATATATATAATATATATATATATAGGGTGTAACAAAAGTCCGTCCTCATAGGGAGATAAGATATAACAGAATTGTAGGAGAAAATAGTTTTAACTATACATTACAAATACAATCACCTTACCAATTAATCCAGTCCATGCTCGTCGCTCCAGTAACGATAATCGTGGCGATTCACTGTTCCATTTAATTAAATGAAACCAAGCCTCGTCGCTAAATAAAATAACGGAATAGATTTCCCTATGAGAACGGACTTTTGTTACACCCTGTATATTATATAAAAAACCTTTAAGACCTTTCAACTGAAGGACACGGATCAAGGACGGGTGGACTTTTCTTTCTTAAATTCCTGTGGTACTGAGCCAGAATTGTAAAATGAAAAGGAATGTACGCAATAAACTACAGTCTATGGAATGTATAAAACTTCGTATAATAACTATGCGTGAAAGGTTAGGTTAGGTTAGGTTAATTAAGTTAGATCAATCTAGGTTGGGTTTATATGTTCGTATTTTGATGATCTTTCATTTGGAGAGAGAGAGAGAGAGAGAGAGAGAGAGAGAGGAGGAGAGAGAGAGGTGGGGGGTGGATTGGGGGATTGGGGGAAGTGAAACGAATTATCTCCTTCCTTCATCTTCAATTACTCCACTTTTATTCTGAAACAAAGGATCGATTTCATAGGATGAAATGACTTGGCAGAAACTTTGTCCTAATTAAATTGTTTTCATCCTTGAATTTTGCACTTAATGACGGCAAAAGGCGTGGACCTTCTTCATGTACATTCCATATTCATTATTTACGACTTCTCGCTATTCTTGGTCTAACTGGCTCCGGTGTAGACATTCTTCGACTTGCCTTTCACTGTGATTGACACTCTAAACCCGATTGAGAAGAACGCTTTTAAGTCGTTTCAAATTAATAAAGCAATTTTAACATGGAACATTCAAGAAATTTTTGAGTATATATATATATATATATATACACACATATATCACACACACACACACACACCTTTCATCCTTTCAAATGTTCCATGCGATGATTCCTCATTTCACGAAGGTCAAGCTTGTCACCCCTCCTCCATACAGTATATATATATATATTATATATATATATATATATATATATATATAATATATATTATATATATATATATATATATAATAGTTAGCTCTTAAATTTTTGCTTTCACTGGACTCTCAGATTAATTACAAGGTAACGCATACTACAGGGTGTTCAAAAAGAAGCGCAACCCATTGGAGAATGCATATATCATCATAACCATTTTCTTTTCTATTTTGGGTTGGGTTTCTTTTTGAACACCCTGTATTTCAGAGAGAGTTCATATACATGAGTGAGTAATACAAAAAATATCCTGCGTACAATAATATTAAATAGTTCAGAAAATACAGTACAGAGAATTAAGGGGAAGATGTGAGAAATTAAGTAATGCGGTATAATACTTACATTATAAATGACAGTGATACAATAATTTATCAGTGTTCATTTATTAAGAGAAATTTCAATTTCTCTTTAAATGCAATTGCCTAAGAAATATTTTTAATATCAACCTTTAATTATTATACCAGATAATGATAATTTCAATCCAACAAAATAAATGATTTTGGTCTGATGAAGCTAATTTAAACTGAGGCATAAGCTTGCCTAGTTTTACACCGAGTTGGGTAACAGTAAATGTCTTGATGAGTTACAAAATATTTATTAACCCAAGGGAAATTTATAATTTTATTCATACATTTATAAATTAATAATAAATGTGCCATTTTGATAACATTCTTGGAGCTTTAATAGTTTTAATTCTTTTAAAGAACGCACTCGTATGACCATACAAATCAACATCAGTTATTACTGTTATAGGTCGAGATATTTTTGAGATGTTATCAGCACACTTTCCCCATTTAAGTGTGCATTACATTGTGTAATTAAAAACAAGAGTTTGATAAAGGTTTAAGAAAATATGTCCAGAAACTCTGTTTAATTTTAAATATTATTATAACGTTTTGTATAGAATTCTTCTAATATATGTAATTTACGTAATCTTCCCATTGTAAAGAATAATAAGGTTTGTTTAACCTCCTCAGTAATAGGAACGGTCATGTAACGCATACATACTGTATAACGCATCATATAACGCATACAAGGAGCTTCACAGCATTTATCCAGCACCCCCGAATTTCGAATTTAATTGCGGATTTGTGCGTGTTATTCCGTGTCTACCAACGAACTGATACATAACTGAGAGACGTTCGCGGCGCCACCTCCCACCCCGCACGGTACAATGGGTGGGGTAGGGTGGCGACTGATAGAGGGGGATGTTGAGTACATCTTCTCACGTTTTGCGCAAGCCTTCCAGAGCGGGACGTCGTTCAACCTGGAGCAGTTCACACCCGACATCGACCACGTCTTCCGCAAATTTTAATTCCGACAAAATTTACAAATACACACACATCGAACGTGGTTGCGACTTTATACCCGTAACCTTAGCATATACGATCGGTGTTCTAAACATGATACCCAAATATATTTGGCTACCTACGGTTATAGAACGGGCTCAAAATCTAGCCAGGACATGTAGGCTTAATTTTAATTGCAATATGGGTCCTGAAGAGCTTGTGAAGGTAGAAAAGCAGCTAAACACGCATTGTTGTATTTGGGTTGGATGAACATGGTAAAACAACGTAGGTTCTTAAGAACCGTGTGACGGATAGATTGAGGCCTTTCATTATTTTAGGCTTGGTAGGAATAACCTACCTACCTACCTATTCGCAATATCAGAGTTCTTTAAGTGTAGTGGTCGTCACCATTTGTGCAAGGGATGCCTTGAGTTTACGAATGACTTGCTAAAACATTGTAAGGATTGTCATATGTCATGCGTACAGTGCAAAAGTCCTAGATGTGTAAGTCGCGTGGTGGAAGCTGCAAAAAGGCCTTGTAATGACTGCAGACGGGAGTTTTTTAACAATAACTGCTTTAATGGCCATGAGGAGAACGGTACGTGCAGAAAGTTAAAGATTTGCGAATGTGGAATGTTTCATACGGTGAACGAATGGGGGCATTTCAAGTATTGGTGCAGTAAAATTCATTGTCTCACGTGTAATGAGAAGTATATGACGGACGGCGCGAAACATGTTTGATACAAGAAAGATGCCCACCCTAAAACAGGTCATGCATTACCGTATGCTACGACATAGAGACCTACACCGACCAGGCCATTAAAGATGTTACCTCGCATCTACTCGTTCGTAGATGCAACGAATGCTCGATTGTTGAGTGTGACGAGTGCTGCAAGTGTGGTGAACGTATAAACATTTTTGAAACGACTGGAATAGAGTCGCCGTGAAACTGTTTGTGTATTATCTAGTCATGTTAGTTGAACAATTTAAAAAATTGACCGTGTACGTTCTGTCACATAATGCCGCAAAGTTTTATACGCATTTCCTTTATAAGGAACTGCTTGAACACGGATCATCAACAATATTTACGGGCGATCCTTTGAAAAAAGGTAATAAGCTCATTCAGAAGCAGATACGGGATAATATACACAAAATATCGTCGACATAATATTCCGTTAGAAAGGGACAATCGTCCAATGCCCTTTCTCTTCATTTGTCAGAGTTTCCCATTGTATTAATTGGAATAATTTTTCAATTTTGTTTCACTCAAGTAACATTGTTAAAAACATTCTTGAGTCTGCCATTATTCAACTTAAACAATTTCAACCTTAGACAGGGCCTTTTTTCCCTCGAACCTGTAATTTTTAATTCATTCACAACAGATTTAGATAAGAATGGCGAGGTGCTAAAACTCTGGTAGCTTTCCACCTGAATTGTATGCTCCTCCTTAAAATTTTTGGCACCGATCATATATATATTTTTTTGCTGATCTATATATAGTTTCAATCTTGTGATTAATTTCAGCGTTTCTGAGGATGTCATTAGACGAAAGTGATTGAGCACTATTTCATGCTTTACTTTCATCATATACCTAATTATATATATATACATTCAACTGCAAGCGTCGTTCTTTACGTTATATATATATAGATATAGAGAGAGATAGAGAGAGAGAGAGAGAGAGTTAACATTAAAAAAAACTAATTTTTAACTTAAAAATAAGTTTATATTTCTCTCTCTCTCTCTCTCTCTCTCTCTCTTCTCTCTCTCTCTCTCTCTCTCTCTCTCTCTCTCTCTCCTCTCTCTCTCTCTCTTTGGGATTAAAAAGCTATTAACGGATTAAAAACACTAATGGGACCCTTGGGAGCTAAAAAAGAATAATAAAAAGGATTTAAACTTCATTTTAGTGCCACCCCTCCCCCTCCCCTCGGTACCACTGTCATCCCTCAGTGCCAGTACCACGTCTCATCCCTCAACAACAAACTATTTTTAAATATTAAGAATTACCCTCGATTCAAGCCTCTCATTCAAAGAGCAGACCGAAGATCTATGTAACAAATTAGCTAAGGTCTTATTCATAATTACAAAGAGTAGGTGCAGCATTCCCGAAACAAGTTCTTAGATCCATATACTTCACCATGGTGTACCTACACCTACAATACTACATTAGTGCTTACGGAAGTGCCCGTTAATATTTTATGTAGCCACTGGTGATAATGTAAGAAAGATTAATTAGGAAAATCTATAAATCGAACAAATATAATGAAAATACAAACAAAATGTTCCACGAGTTAAACATTCTCAAACTATTAGATATCTACAAACCTACAGTGCCTCATATATATGTATCAAATCGTTCATAATACCGCATCAGAAATCACCGAAAACAAAATATTAGCTTCCCAAAGACAACGTCGCTTTAACGCAAGACAATCAAACACGTACATCAGATAACCAAATTACAAGCTACTTTATAGAACACCGTCGATTAGGAAATAAAACAACCTAGACCATCAAAAGCCTTCCAGAGAAAACTGAGACAAATTCATCAAATAATACGAGCCATAACATTGCACCCCCTTTTTTTATTTCCATAATAAAAAATTAACTGATATGCTTGTATAGTAAAGCAAAAATAATAAAAATTATCAAATAAAAGTAAATGTGCGCGAGCTGAAGGTATCGAAGGCTGTCAAGAATAGCAATTATTAAAGTTTCTTATCCCAACAAATGAGGGTCCCGCGTCTTACGGTACCTAAGCGCCAAAATTAAAATTCGTCAGAAATCGCCTCCAAAGTTCAGCAATATTCTGGCCATAGTATCTCTGTTAATAATTGAGCTAGAACGTTCATTTTTGGCTAAATTAGAGTTCTAAGTATGCTAATGAAGATGTTGATGAGTTTTTGGAATAGATTTTCATATTTTATATTTTATATATATATTTTTTTTTATTTTCTTATTATGCCGAACTTTGGGTGAACTTTTGGCTGGCGATAGAGGTGAAAAAAGTAGTTCGCTTCATAAGGTCTTCAACCATACTTCTAGTGTCGTAAGGTCATTATATAACCCAAACCACGCGATAGAGGAAGGGTGAAGATAGTGATATCCATCAAAAACACATTTCTGCCTGTTGTGGCGCTTAGGTACCCTAAGACGCGCGACCCCTCAAATTAGAATGTATAATGTCAGCTGGATTTCTATATGTACGCATATATATATAAACTAATAATGTCTGAAAGAAACTACATATATTCTCTATGTACTTTATCTTTCTTTGTTTCTGTATCTTTAAAATTAATGTAAATAACCTCATTACTTTGCCTTATCTAAACAGATTTATAAAAAAAGAATATTCTGACAATAAATCATAAAATTTGCTTGTAAATGGCATTTCTACGCTATGTATGTATAGAAAGGCATTACTGTCCTGTTTATCTGTACGTATACTGAGGCATGTATGGGGGGGGGGGCGCTTTTGCGAGCATTGCCCTTGGCCCCTCATTCCTGCATAAAAAAATATATGTACAGTATGTTGGTGCGTGTACAGGGTGTTTCAGGAGGAAAGGTCAATACTTCGGGAGGTGATAGTATCGGTTATTGTGAGAAAAAAAGTTCATATGAACATGTGTCTAATTCTGAATGGTTACGGAGATAGAGCTGTTTGAATCTACAAATACAAAAGCATTGTTAATGGTAATCAAGAAAGAGAAACCAATTACTGTTTCTAACATTTAATGTTTAAACATTGGCATTTTAAATGGTATCAGATACAGAAATGACAAATTTGTTAGTTTACAATACGTTTTCGAAAATCCCACCATCAACCTCAATCCACTTTGCAACTCGTGTGCGAAGATCGCGTGTTGTTCGTCTGAGTTGATGTTGACGTTCCTTTATGCGGGCAGCAGCATCCAAAATGCGCGCGAGCAATTCGTCTCGTCTATCCACCTTTCTTTTGTAAACTTGACTTTTCATCCATCCCCACAAACAATAATCTAACGGAGAGAGGTCTGGACGCCTTGGTGGCCATTGAATGGGACCACCGCGGCCGATCCACCGACCAGGGAAAGTTTGATTTAGGTATTGCATCACCAGACGGGTAGAATGTGGAGGAGCTCCGTCATGCTGAAAGTACATACCAGCGCGTGTAGCCAAAGGAACATCCTCCAATAGTCCTGGCAATTCATTTTGCAGAAATTCTAGGTAACTTTGTCCTGTAAGACGATTCTCTAAAGTAACAGGGCCAATCAGCTGATCATCGATGATACCGCACCACACATTGGCAGAGAAGCGATATTGAAAATTTGCTTCCACAGTGGCATTTGGATTTTCGTCTGACCACCGATGAGAATTACGAGTGTTGTTGATACCGTCACGGGTGAAAGTAGCTTCATCGGTGAACAGTATTAATCGAAGCAATCGGCGATTAGCATTTACCCAATGACAAAATTCCAGTCGCATGGCAGCGTCTCCTGGTTGAAGGTGTTGTACACGCTGTACAATTGTACATGATATGGATGCAAGCCTTTCTCACGTAATGTTCGCCATACTCTCGTGTGTGGTACACCGAGACGTGCAGAAATTCTTCGTGAGCTAGTAGTAGGACTACGCTCTACCAACTGAAGAATGTTTTCCACTTCATCCACATCTTGTTGACCTTCACGTTCAGATGAAATATGAGCGCTGGGAAGTGTACCAATCTCACGCAACGTGTTGAAAACCCTGGTAAACACTCTTCGATCCGGAATTCTGCGGTTCGGAAACCGTCGACGGTATTCTGCAACAGCAGCTGTTGCACTTCCATCGCAAAAACCGTAGACATACACCATATCTGTATATTCGGCATGTGTGAAAGTGTGTGGCATTATTACCACTGCTTCAAACACCAAACAATGTCACTCACAACAGTCAGCTGTCGATTGGCTTATGTTACACGCTTACATTACAGCTTACATGGTTCAAGGTTATAGGGGAGGGAAGGGGGAGAAAGAGCTGCGCGCGCATCAGATTCAAACAGCTCTATCTCCGTAACCATTCAGAATTAGACACATGTTCATATGAACTTTTTTTCTCACAATGACCGATACTATCACCTCCCGAAGTATTGACCTTTCCTCCTGAAACACCCTGTGTGTATATATATATATATATATATATATATGTGTGTGTGTGTGTGTGTGTATATATATTTCTTCTTCCACGTAATGTATGTCATCAACATGTATAAATAGAATAGTATATTTTATTATTAATATTATTATTATTATTACTATTGTTGACTTCTTGTTGTTATTATTGTTGTTATTTTCTATTATTATCCTACTATGCTATATATGTTTAGTAAAGCAATAACTGTCTCAATCATATATGTGTGTGTGTGTGTGTGTGTGTGTGTTATTCTCTTTTACACATATTGTGTTTCATATATGTTAGCGTAAAACAATAAAAACATTAATTATTATTATTGTTTATATAAACTCCCGAAAAATACAAGTAGGCTATATTATATAGTATTGTTGTATTATTATTATTATTATTATAAACTTAAGATCAGCTCTTGTTCGTAGAGAGTCGTCAAACTTCCTGAGACTATTTCTTCCTTATTCAGGAATATTCTTTAAACTACTGCAAAAAAAAAAAAAAAAAAAAAATTCAAATTCAACCGAATTTATTCGGACGTTTTCATTCAAACGTTTCAACAGTCTTCGGAGAAGCGATAACGTGGAATTGGGAGTTAAAAACGAAATTATGAACAATATTAACTAAAGATAATAAGTAGATTTGAACGTTAATTAACGATTAAACCGAAAGTTGAGATATTTTCATGAATGAACACCTTTACAGAAATATTAGTATTTAAGTTATCATAAAATAAATTTAACCAATTCGACAAGCGTTGCTATATTCGTTGTAGTTTGTAATATTCATACTTCTTTGTTAATGTTTATTATATTTCTTTGTTAATGTTTATTATACTTCTTTGTTAACGAAGGTAAAGAAACTTATTTGGTTTGAATTTGAAAAAAAAAAACGTTACCACGAAACTGTTGTCTGGTGACTTTTTATGCGAGCGACTTTGAGAAGGTCATGTATTTTGTTTGTTTGTGTTTGTGTTCGCGGATTCTGGGGCGGAGTGTGTAGATGGTGTGACAAATTACGAGGAAGTTACACCCATCTTCCTAATGTAAAAATGTATGCGCAACATGGTATACACATCGATGCTTTCCGTCCGCGAACCGTTCATTTTTTCAGAGAGAGAGAGAGAGAGAGAGAGAGAGAGAGAGAGAACGAAAACGTTTGATCGGTTGAGACAAACTTCTGAATATAGGATTTTGTTATCACACTTCCATTTAACTACAAATCCTTCATACGTCCATTTATTCATTCTCACTTTGTGGAGTAGAATTTGCTGGGTTTAAAAAGCGTTCTCTAATCATTCTTTTTAACGTGATTCTCCCATTTCCTTCCATTCTTGCTTTATGATAACTATATAATTTATGGAGTACGATTTCGTCATTTCTATTAAAACAATTAATCCTTCATTAATGAAAAATTTAGGATATTATTCCTCTCATTATACTGATGTCACTCATACACTTCTACACTCCAAACATCCCATTAATAAAGCGTTTCTAATCAAATCATCACAAACATCATCAGCATCATTTCGTGGAGTGCACCCCAAATAATAATAAGCACACACGTACAACACCGAATGTGGAGGCCAGAAAACGTACACGAGCGTCCTTTCGTGTACGTGTCCTATTTTGGCCTGTCGGTCAGTCGCACGCAAACTTTCTAATGGCGAACCTTAAAATTCGATTATGTAAGTCACTTCCGCTACGCCCCGCCATATATATATATATATATATATATATATATATATTATATACAGGGTCCCCAAAAAAGCTATATACTCTTTATAGCATCATATATATGAGTATATAGTTTTTTTTTGGGACACCCTGTGTGTATATATATATATATATATATGGATCACTTCTTCCTTTATTTGAGAGGCATTGAGATCTCCCTCTATTTTTTACTTTATAATTATTTTATTCTGTGGAATATAAAAGAAAAAAAAACCTTGTGCACTCATTTTAATGGTAACGTAATTACATGTATGCAAATAATACGTACATGTATGCAAACTCCGTGCAAATATTTTATTTGACTTACAAATATAACGGTAAAGATGATCGCAAAATGAAACCACCTTTTTATCATATACAGTATATATGCGTGGCTGTGTGTGGGTGGGCATTTAGTCTACATAACGGTTTCAGTGTGTGTGTATATATATATATATATACACGCACACACACACATATATATATTAGTGGCGCTCATGAGTACTCGAACGGGGAAATATTTCAGTTATATTCGTCCTCATTTTTTGTGCCATGAATAGGATATTATAAAAAGTTTACCGTTTGTTTGGAAAAACTTAGAAATAATAAAAAAAAATTAGTTCAACTCCAACATATAATGTAAAACATCAAAGAATTTGAGGAAAATAAAAGAAAAAAGTTAAAATGCAAAAGTTATCGTATATTTATTTACAAAATTATTTAATACTTTGTGTGTCCACTTTAGGCTTCAAGAATTTTAAATGTTTATCAGTAGTTGGCTGTTTATTGATTAGAGACTGTTGACGATTCTGAATTCTAGAATTTTCTCTGTGAATCTTCAATGAAGACGGATGAGTAAGCAATGGGTCGTCGAGGTAAAGATCTGTCCACAAATCTAAGAGATCTGTTATTGCTGCAAACAATTTTGGAAAGAGTTATAGGAAACTAGGAGAAGAACTTAGAATTACAGTTACGACGGTTGCTGCAGTTATAAAGAAATGGAAAGGCTTTGAAACAATCAAAACTCCACCAAGGTGTGGACGACCTCGCAAGATTTTAGAACATACAGCGAGAGGGATTGAAAGAATGGGTGCTGCGAATCCACGAGTGACTGCGGGTGATATTTGCTAAACATTAAGACTGTCCAAGATCGATGTCCATCCGTCTATTGTACGTTGCAAATTGAGAAGGAATGGTCTGCAGGGAAAAGTTGAACGAAGAAAACCTCTGTTTGAGGGATGCTTTAATGCTTCTGGTCCAGGAAAACTTGTCATCAACGGAATCTTGAATTCGAAGAAATATCACGAAATTTTAGAAGAAAATTTATTGCCTTTTGTTCGGGAATTGCGAATGGGTCGCGAGTGGGTACTGCAACAAGATAATGATCCAAAACATAAAAGTAAGAGCACCATGAAATGGCTTCACCAAAAGAATTTCAAGCTTCTCGAATGACCCAGTCAAAGCCCAGATCTCAATTTAATTGAGAATTTATGGTTTGATTTGAAAAAAGGCTGCAAGAGAAAACCTTCGAATCTGAATGAATTGCAACAGTTTTCTTTAGAAAAATGGGCTAAAATTTCTACTTAGAGATGTCGAAACCTTGTAGAAAAATACACAAGACGAATCATTGAAATCATTCAAGCAAAAGGTGGACGCACAAAGTATTAGATAATTTTGCAAGTAAATGTACGAAAACTTTTGAATTTGAATTTTTTAAAAAATTTTCATTATGCCAAATTTTCCGTAAATGTAGCTTATACACGTACATGAGGAACTCAAGTGGAAAATTCTCAAATTGATCCATTTCTGTTTACCCGGATGGATCTATACTACTTCGTATATTAATAGTGATACTACTACTAGTAGTAATAATAATATATTGGATCACCTGAAGATCTTCAGGTGGATCGGGCTGCGGGGGGGGGGGGAGATCTTCAGATGGATCGGGCTAGGGGGATAATCTTCAGGTGCGTTTCACTTGGACACTCTGGGAGGAGAAGATCTTCAGGTGATCTATATATATATATATATATATATATATATATATATATATATATATATATTATAATATATTACTCTGTATATATATATATATATATATATGCCCGGTTAGGTTAATTGAATGCCCTGTTAGGTTAACTGAATGCCCCGTTAGGTCAACTGTACTCCCTTGATGATTGGTTGATTAAGTCGTGATATTTTCGTTAGTTTACTGTCAAAACTAACGAGAATATCACGACTTAACCTAACCAATCGTCAAGTTGACCTAACCGGGCATATATATATATATATATATATATATATATACAGGGTCCCGTAAGTCTGGACCCATAGGGAAAAATAATAAAATTACAAAATAGTCCAAAAATTTATTTATAATATATTTTTTATTATTTTTATTATTTTTTTATTATGATCTTACTCCGCTGGAGTTTTATTTGTGGGGCCACTTGAAAGCCAAAGTGTACGAGGTCAAACTTCAGAACATTTTCCACCTTAAAGCACGCATTGTGGAGGCGTGTCAAGAAATTTCTGCGACTGTGATTCAGAAAGTGCTGTCGCAGTGGAGATTGCGTCTTCAACTATGTGTGCGACACAACGGCGGACACTTTGAACAGATTATGTAATAAATTTTTGGACTATTTTGTAATTTTATTATTTTTCCCTATGGGTCCAGACTTACGGGACACCCTGTATATATATATATATATATATATATATATATATATATATATATGATGAATAAAACCACGAAGGAAAGGAACAGAGTGGTGCTCAAGCGCTTTCGTCTAATGACATCCTCAAAGCTGGGGGGGAGAGTAACTCCAGGTGGAGCGGACTGGGGGGGGGGGGGGGGGGGGGGGGCGATCTTCAGGTGATCCATAATAATAATAAATAATGAGTGCAACAATGCTTTTATTGATATTTATTATTTAAAGTGTGAACGTAACCCCAGAAATCTTTTTACCGTTTGACTCAAATGACTAAAATGATTCGTGACTCACTCAAATGACGGAAACAGCGACCAAAGTCGATCGTTTGTGACTCGCTATTCAATATTGAACTTTGGTGGATTCAGCTGTTTAAAAGTGGGTCAAAATCCAGTTCACAAACCTCATTTACAAAAACACACACACACGCGCACACACACACACAACACATATTTAGCTACTTACAAAACCACGATATTTTCACATTTTCAACTGCGGATAGCGACATTTATCCTAATTTAAATAAGTAAACCCAACCAAACTTAATCTTCATTATATATATATATCTCTTTCTTCACCATATTTAATGATTTTGAACAAGAAAAAGTTTGAAACTATGGTGACACCGCTAATGTTGTTACGCGTATGTTCCTGTCGTGATAAGTTCTGTGTGTATCCTAATTAGTGTCGCCAACATGCAATGGTCTAGAACACACACACTATATATATATATGTATATATATATATATATAGGGCCTATATTACTTTTGTAACCCCGGATGTGTATAGATTTAGTTTGGCTTAAAAACTTGTTCATTAAGATTCTATTCTCGGCAACGGAGTCTTTACCCTCTAGGTAAAGGAAGAGTTCCCGGATACACTAATGCTCTGTGAAACGACGTCATATATATATATATATATATATATATATATATATATATATATATATATATATATGTGTGTGTGTGTGTGTGTGTGTGTGTGTGTGTGTTGCGGAGATATCCCTGAGGTCTAATAGCGATGAATAGACCGAGGACTTCCTTTGGTGGAACGGGACAGCGTATGAAACTCATTCGTAGCCAAGGACACCTTTCGCGGTTATTCCCACATTGTCACCTCATCGGAAGTACGACACACACACACGCACACACACACTACCTTACACATAAAAACTTACACACATACATATAATTCGGGTTCTGTCAATATTTGTCTACATGTACATCCCGAGCGAACGAAGTCGGAGCGCAATCCTTTAAAAACTTTGAATCTTCCACGACTCTAAAGTAACCAAAATGTCACCATCGACCGCGATTCTTTCAAAGTTCTTTACATTTTTAACTGAAAATAAGTTCTTAATTCATCAACTCTGAATTCAATCAAAATTTTTTACTATTAAAACGTGTAAAATTATATATATATATATATATATATATATATATATATAATGCAAACCCACAACGAAAAAGAAAAATGATTCCAAGTCCTTTCGTGTATTCAGAAGTACACCTCGTCAGGGAATTCCCTGACGAGGTGTACTTCTGAATACACGAAAGGTCTTGGAATAATTTTTCTTTTTCCTTGTGGATTTGCATCATTCATTCATTTCACCTGTCTAATTGTGAAATTCATCCCATATATTATATAATTTTTCATATATATATATATATATACTGTATATATATTATTCAGAAACATAAAAGACTTTGTTTAGTGCATATCTATACATTTAAATTCTTTTCAAGTACGAGTATCTTTGAGCATACTTCTGTTTTCAAAGTAATTTTCCGTACGTTTTCAAGCAGCAGAAAGATATTTTTACCTCACTTTAGAGTTTAGAGGATATATTATATATATATATATATACGGTATACACACACACACACACACACACTGGTTTGCCGTTATATTTCACTGAACAAATGTTCGTAATAGCATCTGTAAAAGCGTGACTTGAGACATTTGTAATTTCTGCTTTTTCGTTTCGACTCAACAAAACTGACTTTGGAATTTTAATTAATCTTGAAAAAGTTACAATAAATAAATACGATACTAATGGAAATGAGAGAGAAATAAACTCCAGCAAAAGTGCATTAAAGCAAAGTTAGAATTTTTGTTTAAAATACTTTCCAATTATTAATTGAAATAATTGTTTTACTACAGCGGCTCCGATCTAGTAATTTAATGAAATGCGAAGCATTCTGTGTTAGATTAACTCTGTCTATTATATCGCAAACTTGTATCAAGACTTCCTTCACCAAATATGGAATCGCGTTTAGCTTTTCGTGTCTACAGTAATAAATGGAATTAATTAAGTGTCAATTGGTGACTTCCATATTGTTTAAAGGTCTTTTTACTCATTCCTAAGTTGTTTTTATTTTATTTTATTCCTTTGATTAAATAAGTTAAATTATCTTTGGAAAAGAGATTATTAATTATCATCATTCTTTTACCTCATCGGTCAGAACAAAACAATTTTAATATTTAACGTCATTAATATATATATATATATATATATATATATATATATATATATATATATATATATATATTAGTTTTGCTTCCTCTCGAACTGTTTATTGTATTGCGAAGAAGGTCAAACTTTTCCCTCCACCTTTGATTTACAGCTTAATGTGGAATCCGAATTTCAACCCATTGAGGAAGTCTGAAATTACAAAGGCCTCGCCCGGACGCGATCTCACGACCTCCTGATTAACAACGTAGCGTCTTCACCAATATATATATATATATATATATATATATATATATATATATAGAGAGAGAGAGAGAGAGAGAGAGAGAGAAGCTAACGTGCTACTATGAATTTTGTAGATATTGTGTTCAACCGTTTGTGTATTTTTCTGCCATTTCTTTCACCTGATGACGTTTAGAGGCGACAAATGCGACTTTCTGACTTTTATCTCTGAAGTACTCACGAACTCACTGTACGAAGGTCATTAGTTGAGCAGTAAGTAACGCTATAAACAAGTTATTTCTATACAAATAGACCAGTCATAGCCATAAACATCGTGACCAACCCATGAATCGACGAACCTACATGAATAGTTAAAAGAAGGTCATAAAGTCATTTTAGTCAAGAGAAAAAACCGTTCAGTTTTCCCACTTCTGATGACGTCACAACAGTAGATTCAAAGCGAGTTCGTTCCGGCAAGGAGCAACTAAAGAAAAAAGAACACGTCGTTCTTTAAGTAAGAACGTTGGAGGGAAAAGGCCTTAAATAACGCTCTAAGTACTGAGGAATGTTGTAGCTGTAAGACTTCATAAAATAGTCGTTTGTGCAAGGCGCCGATTAACAAATGAAAACTCTCTCCCTCTATATATACTGTATGTATATATATATAATATATATATATATATATATATATATATATATATATATATATATATATGTGTGTGTGTGTGTGTGTGTGTGTGTAAACGTATTTGACGAGCCTAAATGACCAAATTGCTTTCCATTACAGCATAAATGGACTTAACCAAATCCATTAGTTAAAACTGTCCATTCGCTGTTTTATAAACGGATAAAATGGATAAATGACATCAAATGCGCGTAAAATTCTGTTTTATAGGCCGTAAACAAAATAATGAATTTAAGCTAATAGACATACAGTACGGTATACACACGTCCGTGTGTGTGTATATATATAATATATATACTCTCAGATTTCCAGTGTCAATGTACATGTTTTTACAAAACATTCCCTTATGATTGTTCATATTACAAGGGATGTGCACGGTGCTAACGATGACACAATTAAAATATGGCGCAGGAAATACGAGTATATGTTCCGGGTCTTACGCATATAATAGAAGTCGTCGAGCGTACAAGATTTATGCAAGCTAGGACAGGAGATCCTCGAAGGCCAAGCCAGAGAACTCCTTCCCTCCCTGTTTCCTTACCTGCTGCCTTACTCTAAGCCTAAAAATTAAGTGAATTTGTCCTATTAAATAGAGAGAAATTTGAGAAGGAACACCGTCGTGTGCGAGTAAACAAAATTCCGAGAATGAGGGACAGTGTCAAAGTTTCTCTTTAATGGCTGTGGCCTAATGCAATCACTCGAGGCGTGTCTCACCCATAATAAAATGCAACATCACTCTTACAAGAAAGCAATCTCAGGCAAACACGTGACCGACCTCATCATTATAGGTCAGTAGAGCGCTGGATGGATACTACTGGGTCCTCAATCCAGTGAATTCAGCGGGCAGTGTGGTTCATTCAACCGTTAGCTGTACGTAAATAATAATAGGATGAAAGCATTTGCTTCGTGGTAAATAAATTGGAGAAGCATCATCAACTTACCGAATATTTAGGACAAATCTCTGGATCAAAAGTTTGGGTCACTTCAATTCTCGAAGTATTTTATCCAGCATCGGAGAAATTTTTTAAGGTGAATTGACCCTTACGGAATCCAACTTAATACAATGTTTATTCTCTTATTCTCTTTGGGAAATAGTCCAAATTAACTCTAATTCGGTTCGTTTTTACACTGTGCTCAACAAATAACGTTCACTAACTCGCGTTGTTCTCTTAGGGTTCAATGATTTTAAAAATTAATTTAGACTTTCAAAATTTTATGTACTTCTCAAAGGGTTGAGGACCCAAATTTAACGCGACCTCCCGCTTCAACTTCCCAATGTTAACTGAATGCTGATTTCCTTTCTCTGGTATTCCAAGTTTCCAGGCCGAGAGCGCACGAAGTTCCAGATATAAATTCCAGTCTGAAGAGTTCCTACACATTTTCGAGCACTGGCGACTGAAAAATGTTTTCAAAGATAATCGTTTGTATTTTTACTTTTTAAACTATTATAAAAGGGTTTGCAATTATCTGCAGTTTTCAGTTTTTAGTCTGTCACCTCCTCGCATCGTACTCTTGTTAATTTTGCAATCTACTGAACACACACACACACACACACACACACATATATACATAAATATATATATATATATATATATATATAGAGAGAGAGAGAGAGAGAGAGAGTTGTTTCCGTTTATCCGATAATAAACAGTCAGGAGGGCCAGAAAGCTAGAAACTGTAACAACGCTCAGGTCAGGCCAACTAATGCGGCACAATGTGCTAACTTACTGGTTATTATTACAGGCACCATCGGGACTCGAATCCCCGACCCCGACCTTCATTTCTTATAGGAAAACGGTGTTACCCAATGAGCTACGAGCGTTGGCTCGCTTATCCGATAGTTTACGTATATCAGCACCAGAATCAAGCACTTCTATCGGATTATTTATTTATGGGATTACCGAAGGGCACATTTTCAAAATTTGTATATAATATACATATACAGGGTGTCCAAAAATGAGTATTCCGTTTTATTTAATTTATATGTTACAAAGTATTAGACGTAAATTTCTACGACACACCATTATTTTCACTTTGGAGTGTTTTGATATAAATACATACTCAGTGTAACGGAACGACCTCCAAGTTCAAACACCCTTTGAATAAGATCTTTGAAGTTTTCCATAATTCTGTCTAGTGTCGCCTGGTTAATTCGCTCCATGATGGTCAAGACCACCCGCACCCAAAATGACCAAGTGCATTGTTGCATTACTTACCGGAACACTTCAATGATCGTGTAATCTCAAATCGATTTCTTGACCCTTTACTTTAAAAGCTCGAAAGAGTCGGTTAATAAATATTATTTTAAAATGAAAGGTAAATGAAGAGGGCAAGTTTGAGTGACGACTGAGACGTAAGAAAGTAATATCGAAGTTTGTTGGGGAAAAAGTAAACATGATTATAAAGAATTTTAGTTTCTGCGTGAGCGAAGCTAAAAACATTCTTTTTCATCCTTTTTACACTAATATTTATGGGCAGCAACTTTGGCTTAATTACAAAAAGGGGTGTTCTGGCCCAACCGTAAATTTACTTTATAACAGATCCTTTAGAACGTTCCATCAATTACCTCTAAGATGCTCAGCTTCACAAATGTTTGCTAACCAAATGGTTCGAGCCTCCATCAATAAATGTGGTTACCCAAGTTATTCATCAGTCTTGCCATATGTCTTTTAAACTATGGACCTCGCAGTTTAAACATATTTGGCTTTAATTTTTCTTAACAATGATACTGTTAACTTTTAGTCTTAGCATTAATTCTTTAGTTTTCATTAATACTATTTGTATTACGGGATCACACACACACACACACACACACACATATATATATATATATATATATATATATATATATATATATATATAGTATTTTAAAATGCATTTTTATCACGTACGCTAAAAAAAATATTAGATAAACCAACACAATAAAGCAATTAAAATGGGTAAAACTTTTTAGGAACAAGCCCCCCCCCCCTCTCTCTCAAAAAGAAAAAAAAAATAGATATGTATTCCCTAGAACAATAAAAAGGTGTTTCAGAACTTTTGATAGCGGTTGTGATTGTACACAAAAATATCATATTTTTACAGTCCCTAAAACACGCCTAGAAATGTAATTACCAAATCGAATTAGAGTTAATTATTATTTATTATTATTATTATTATTATTATTACTTAAGAATATATAAATATTTTTAATCCCATTACTTAGGCTATTTATCATTAAAAAAGCGAATCTTTATATAAACATTACCTTCCACCATTATTTTTTTGAATATATGAAAAGCCACTGGTTAAATACGAGAAAATATGCGAAATGTCCAGAATTGGATGTATATAAAAACATCGTACAATTTCTTACGTTAATTACATCGTATATCCAGGGGTGTAGTCGAGGGGTAACGCGGTATAACGGCGTTATACTTCCTAAAATTTCAGTGAAGTAGCGTTATACTACCTACTGTAGTAGCCATAGCTGCATGCTGAGCACTTACGGACTTTTATTCAGCACTTATCCTCCACTTCAGTGAAGAGTATCAAGACGACATATTTTGGAAGGTTGGTACCTCACGGCTCACTCATTATAATGATACGCGTTCCAGGCAAGTTTCAAAGAAGGAAACAGACATTTGTTCTGTATGGAGCCTATTTTAGACTATATGTAACTGTAGTATCTACTATATCACTATGAAACTGCATTATACCGTATACATACGACTGATACGAGTATCTATATGTGTGTGTTTTATTCAAATTAAAAGTAACTAGAGCAGTGATGCACAAACCCTGGCCCGCGGGCCAAATGTGTCCCCCACGGGTCTTTTTAGTGGCCGCACGGGTCTTTTCAATTCAATGAAAAAGTTAGAATATAAAAGTGAACCAATTTATGACTTAGATGGAAAGTAAGTAGGCTAATACATTTAGTTATTTTCTTCGCTTGGCCCTCACATCAAAAAAGTTTGTGCACCACTGAACTAGAGCACGTACTGTATTTGTAGTTTTATTTACTAAATATATATTTTTTATTTCCGAATTAACTTTTACTATTTTTATACAGTAATTGTTCTATGAAACGCTCTATTAATGTTTTGCCTGTAGCGTTACCCTTCCTGAAATTTTAGCACTACACCACTGCGTATATTGTAAAATGTAATATTTTTTCTATAATATATATAATAACGTTAAATAAAAATAAATTAGTCTGCGTTAAATAAAAATAAATTAGTCTATCTTAAAAATAATTATTATTCAAAGAAAATGTAAATAAAACTACAAGAGCTGTTTTGTATATAAAAATGACTTTATTTGTGGGTTTTTTAATTTTTCTTGATATTTTAATACGCAAAGTGGAATAAAATAGTAAGTTATCATTGGAATGTGGCTATGTACGGTGGAGAGCGCAAGGATGCAACTCGCTCCTCCACCAAGCCAGACCTAGAGGCGGGGCCACTAACTTGACCTTCGTGTGAAGAGAGACCAACGCACGGAACAGCAACTAGGTTATTAAAGCTAAAAGCTATTTGTAAAAAATGGTAAAGTTACGCAAGTGAATATGCCTATACATTTCACCATATTCACTTGCGTAACTTTATGAACACCGTGTGTATATAAATTATACACACACAGTATTCTTTAAAATAAGAGCGAAGTGAACGATGTCTGTCTGTCTGTCTGTCCCGAACTTTCTCAGCTCCCGCTGGACAGAACCCGCCCAAACTTGGTAGGCTTACTATACGTGACCCTGCGCGTAACATAGGCTATAACAATTTTGAATACCCGGTTAGGCATTGGTTAATCGGATCTTTTCAGTTTTATGAACTGTAAAAAATGTAAATAAAAATACATTTTTTTAGCGTAGTTTTATCCGCTAATTTCAAAAATAACTTTTTTTTTGGAGAAACGGAAAAAAATTATAATAATTTGCGTTCAAAGTACTAATGAAAGCGTAGCGTACACTATTTTGCAAAGATAAACTTGATAAGAGTCATCCTACTGTGGTTGATTACAACAACTATTTAAGAGAGGTAAGAGGTACCTAAATGAGAAAACTAAATTAATCTTAACTATACCTAACCTAACTTAACCTAACCTAACTTAACCTAACTTAACCAACCTAACCTAACACAACCAAACCGAAAAATGAAGATGTTTAAGAAAATGGTGCACGATATTTCTAACTTTTCAGTTGAAAAAGCCTAGTCTAGGCTTTTTCTCCAAAAAAAAGACGTAGGCCTACTTTAAAAGCAAATTATTATAATTTCTTTTCGTTTCTCCAAGAAAGAGTTATTTTTGAAATTAGCGGATAAAACTACACTAGAAAAATGTACTTTTATTTAATTAAAAATTTTACAGTTCATAAAACTAAAAAGACCCAGTTAACCTAACCGGGTACTCAATTAACCTAACCGGGTATTCAATTAACCTAACCGGGTATTCAATTAACCTAAACGGGTATTCAATTAACTTAACCGGGCATTCAGCTGACCTAACTGGGCATTCAATTAACCTAACCGAGCATTCAGTTAAAACTAACGAAAATATCACGACTTAACCTAACCAATCGTCAAGGGCGTACAATTGACCTAACCTGGCGTACAGTTGACCTAACCGGGCATTCAATTAACCTAAACGATTGGTTAATTTTTAAAAACATTCACGTCTCACTCTTCTTTGTCAAGAATAAAAGTAAGTTTCCTAAACAATATTCTGGATTTTAATACCAATACATATTGGTACCATCACTGTACAGTAACTATGTATTACCCGAAGAGTAATAACAGACTTTGGTAGGAACTACCAAAAATAGGCCGCCCGCAGGGCGGAATATAGCCTATCCCGCACGAAGGGCGGGTGTTCTGCTAGTATACATATAAGTGTGAAATTGAACCCATATATATATATATATATATATATAAAATTAGTGGTGGACCGGATATCCGCATCATTTTCAACATCCGCATCCGCACTTCTGACTGCGGATGTTATGCGGATATTACCTTTAATAAATTATGCAATTTACAATTAAATTAGCTTATAAAGTAGCTTATAAGGCCCAGTCATGCACATTTCATGTAAAGTATTAATAATTATTAATGAACAAACAAATATATAAACCTCAAAATATAAATACGTGGTAACACAGAAAATTGAATGAAACTTGTTTCATTGAATTTTCTGTGGCCGAAACTCTTGAGAAAGTTATTATTTTTATCATAATGAAAACATTAATATTAATTTTAATTCTTATGCATTGCCTACCATAATAGTAATATCATGAAATTTGAGAAATTATGTCATATATTCATTATTCTATATTATATTGATAGATTAACTAAATATCCGCATCCGCATCCGCGGATATTGAAATTAAAAATCCGCACCCGCAGATGTTGAAAAACTGACATCCGGTCCACCACTATATATATATATATATATATATATATATATATATATATAAAGTTCTACAAAGCTATAAAATATGAAAAAGATTCCGGTAAGTCGAATTCATTTGTCGATTCTTGTAAAAGATAAAATTTTATGAATTTTTTTTTTAACGGAAGAAATCTCTCACCTTTTTATAAAAGAGAGAAATGGTGTATACACACACACACACACACACACACACACACACATCTTCATGTTATGTTGAAGTATTCTTTGGATGCTACCGCAAACCTGGAATGCCTCCAGAATTTGTTCAATATTTTCCTCTTTATGCGAAGAACGGTCGGACTGCACAAAGATAATCCAACACAAAAAAAAATGTCCGGAAAATGACGTAAATGATTGGTTTGATGGGAACAGTTTCGCCAAGAAAAGCCAGTTCGGAAGAGTCTCTTAATGGCAGCTGAAGAATTGTGCGTGTCCTGCCAGATCGTGATTTTACACCTTCTTATAAATCGTTAGTTTTTTCACCCATGTTCACGGCTACACCAAATGAAAACTTCCATTTCATAAAACTTTGATGACCGCTCTTCAAAAAAGAATCCACTTTAGTCGCAATAACTCTATTACTTGTAAAGAGAGAAGTTTTTAAATCTGTAAATTGACCTTTGAATTACTTTTGAATGTGTATATATATATATATATATATACATATATATATATATATATATGAAAATTATTTCACGAAAGTAACACGTGAAAAATATTTATGATGAATAAAACCACGAAGGAAAGGAAACACAGAATGGTGCTCAAGCGCTTTCGTCTAATGACATCCTCAGGAACAGTGTTTTATTCATCATATTCATCAGTGTTTTATTCATACATATATATATATATATTATATATGGGATGACTTTCACAATTAAACACGTGAAATGAATGAATGAATGATGCAAACCCACAAGGAAAAAGAAAAATGATTCCAAGGTCTTCCGTGTATTCAGAAGTACACCTCGTCAGGGAATGAAGGTATATACAAAATATATACAAGCGGGACAGAAAAACAAAAAGATTAGCGCATGATTAACAAGAGTTGATTAGAGGCAAAAGGTATTTTAACAGGATATTGTCAATTTTATACATTCCCGCAATGTTATTGAAATTATTTTTAAAATGGATAAATGCACATTCTAGAATATTCCTTTCAATTATATATGTTTTTAACGAGCGCTTTAGAACTGTCCCACTTGATACTATGATTACATCTATACATATGGTTAAACAATGCATTAGAATTATTCGCTGTTCTACACGCATATTTATTAGGCCGGGTCGTTTTTGCTTGAAAAAATTTTTTTTGAAGTTTAATTTACCCTGTATTACGAAAGTTTGTGTACCTACATAGGAAGTATCATGGCAAAGTTTCAAGCTTTTATATAAATATTTTGAGGTTCCACAAGTCACTTAAAGTTTTGGTGATTTTTTCCGATACTCCGTATAGTAAACTACGGCTCTTTGCTGACTTGCCATGATAGTTTACGAGGCAGATCACCAGAATTCCACACCATGCCCAGCCCAACCTCCCTTCTATTAGTTTTTACATGTAGTGTATTGACATTTGTATTCGCATTTTGACTCAAATGTAGGCATGTTTGATCTTGAAGCAATTCTTGCCTTTATAAAACCATCTCTATTTTCCTAGCCACAGGCAGAAGCTGATGCTTCTGTTACAAGGTTGACATGTCTTTCCACAGCTTGTGAGTGACATGGGTACTTTTTCAATAGAGGGTAAGTTTCATCACCCCTTACGATAAGCTCTAACTAGGTGTTTGTCAAGCTTTTTGTCAGAGGTGGTTCATGTCATGGGTAGTCTCCAAATCGAATTAAATCTGTGTAGTCTCTTGCCAAGAAATTAATTTTAGGCCGTCTAAATTCTTTAATGCCCGAGGACACACTTTCCCTGGCTAAGAGAATGCGCCGGAAAGCTAACTCTCTCATCACTTGCCTTTCATCAAATAACATCGAGACCAATAAAGTTTTTGGGTGAGCAAAATATGCCCCTCTTTCAATAACAGGATCAATGACTGCCTTAAGCTCATCAGATAGGTATCTTGAACTAGATATCATAAACCAGAGGTGCCTTGGTCCCTGGTAATAGTAAGGATTTCGCTTTATATTAAACCACGTTGGGGCATAAACGCGAACAATGAATTCGGTCAGAGTTTTCAAGTTTTCTGACTGCTTTTTGGTCGCACTGTAAAGTCTAACTATCCTGTTGGCTGTCGTAAGCCATCTGGCATGGTTCAAAGAACCTGGGTTGCGGTTTTCAAGGTTTTGGGAACATTGGCCTTCTATGACTGCATTACAAATTTCCATGAGATACTTTTGATCTTGGCTTAGATCCAGATCCCCCGGAATAGAAGGCATATTACTTGATTCGATTGCTTCAAACTTGACAACTGGCATCTTTTCGCACGCAGTAAGACTTTTGCAACACATTTCCAGGGAAACAGCTGGACTCATGATTTTTTCAACAGTTGCTTTCACTTTTATGGCCTCAGCCATTTCGGATAATTTGGGAAAGTCACTCTGTTAGTGTAACAACGCGTATTTAACTATTCAAATAATCAATTGTAAAAAGAAAAATTGTATATATAAATTATATATATTCTGGACGAAACAGTCAAGAAAAAACTTAATAGCAACAAGAATACAAAAAATACAAGAAAATCTTAATAAAAAATCATAATTGCCAAATAATTAATAAAGTTTATGTATTTAAATAAAGTTTTAAAAGTTTTAAAGTGTTTTTAATGTTTTACGTTTTACTTGCAATCTTCAGAGGACTTGCGGAACATCTAAAACTTGATCAATTTAGTTTTTTTAATCATTGTTGAGCATTTATAGTGCGTCTACAAATTTCTTGGACACATTTATGTGGAAATTCACAAATTTAATTTTTCGACTCGGCCTAATGTTTATGCTGTTTTACTCTAATATCTAACGTTTTACCCGTTTGACCTATATATACTGAGTTACATTGTGTACATCCGAGCGAATACCCACAACCAACCACATTATCCGGGCTATTCTTCATTAGGCGTGATTTAACAGTATTATTATACTTAAAGACTACATTGATACCAATTGCTTTAAGTAAAGTCAGAAGATATTGGAAGCTTTTTTTTCTGGATCTAAAAATTTGGAGATGCTCTAATCAGTTCAAGTTTGAAGTTTATCGCAAGCCTACTAATAATAACTCTTATGTGCATTTTTATTCTAACCATCATCCCTCGATTAAATTTTTTATTTTCTCTGCTATGTTTCTTAGAGCATTGAGAGTTGTCAGTCCTGAATTTTTAGATTCCGAATTATGCAATGTCATGAATATTGGTACTAAATTATGTTATCCTATTTCATTTTTAGATAACTGCCTAAGGTAAGCCAAGAATAGGTATTATAATAGTGTAACTGTAAAGGAATTTCAGCGTAAAAATATCCTTAGCCTACCTTACCATGTAAATTTTCAATATCTTCCGACTTTACTTGATGCTGTTTTACACACGTGTGCAAATCCTTTCCCGTCTGTCGAATGTAAAAGGAATCACATTGTTTACAACCAATTTTATAGATAATGCCTGACTTATAGACAATGTGATTTGCACACGCGTGTAAAACAGCATCAATATTCCGTTAGAACGTGACAGTCGTCCAGTGCCCTTTTCGTCCATTTGTCAGAGTTATCCCACTGTATGATTGGAATAATGCTTCAATTTTGTTTCACTCAAGTAACATTGTTAATAGAAGTATTCTTGAGTCTGCCATTATTCAACTTACAAATGATTTCAACATTAGCCAGGGCCTTTTTTCGCTTGATCCTGTCATTTTGAATTCGTTCAAAACGGATTTAAACAAGAGGGGCAAAGTACTAAAACTCTGATAGCTTTACCTTATAAATTTGTATGTTCCTCCTACAATTTTCATTTTTCTATTTTTTTGTGACCTATATATATATAGTCTCGAAGTTGTTATTTATTTCAGCACCATTTTGCGTTTCCTTTTTCCTTCGTGATTATTTTCATCATAAATATTATTCATGTATTACTTTCGTGAAAAATATATATATATATATATATATATATATATATATATATATATATATATATTGTGGCCTGTGACGGTAGAGTCACTATAATAACGTAATTGGGTTTAAATGAAATTATTTACACTGTCAACAATTAGTCTTTCGACCAAATAAACAATATTTGATGAAGGAGACACAAATGACTGTAGTTTTCGTTTAATTGGAAAAATAAATTAATTATTTGTTCACAGTGATTAACAATTATTTATACGGAAATCGTGCAATATTACAATGAATGATTATGGACAATAAGGAATGATTTTACACAGGATAAGAGTCAAATGATACAATAGTGACAAGAAACGATAATTAAGGTAATAAGATATGTGGTATTGAAACAGTAGTGGAATAGACTTAATTGCCATCCTAAATGCGTGGATCAGATTGAACGGCTTTGAAGACACTTTTGAAGCCTAATGCGGTTAGGCAGATTTTGTTGAAGTTACAGGCGTTGGAATGTGAATAGCAAAGCTGGGCACAAACCGTTAATCCGTTAATCGTTAATTAACGAAGTTAACTTTTTCGTTAACGATTTAACTTTTAAGTTAACTTTGAAAATCATTATCGGACTAATTAACTTCCGTTACATTTAACTTCCGTTAACTCAAGTCCGTTAACCCAAAAAATCATAAATAAACGTTTAAAAGTTTTTATTATTTTCAGTGCTGAGCAGGTGCGCAATTAATCCGCCACTGTTAATAGTGTTGAACGAATTTCCATTTCCGCATTGCAAAATCAGGCGATATATTTGTTTCCGTCGCCACAATTTGTGTCTTACCAAATATGGTAGTTATTTATGGCATTGGTTTGAGCAAAACATGGTCGACTGTAAAATCAGGCGGAAAGATTTGCCATTTGAGTTGAATGTTTCAACTTCTTTCAAGAAATATCACGAGCATTTTAAGGCACTTTCAATAATATATATGTAACAATTACAACAAATAACTACATTCGTTTCATTTGCAGTCTGTCTCTTGCGCAACATGTTTGTGCTAGTGAATATTTAAAAATAATCGTTGTCAAGTAAGTCATGTATATTTATAATATGTCTGTGAGTACCTTATTAGTAGTCTCCTTGATACATTTCAAGAACCATAAAACTGATCAGGTAAGATTTCAATTCTCATGTCACTTTGATGACATAAATTAAGTCAATTGATGTCTTACAATGGGAGCGTTTTCACCTTAACCCTTTATGTCCTGGCGGTACTTCTAGGTACCACATCTTTAAAATCTCCATAATTATTTTTCTACCCGGTTGATCCTGCCGGTACTTTCAAGTCCCAATGTGAATTAGTTTCTTTATGAGATAATAGATGGCGTTGAGAAGTAAATGTGAGCGTGTGGCGCCAGAGGCCATGAAGCAGCAGTCCAACGAAGTGGGCAGCAACAGTGGAGGCAGCAACAACGAGGAGGAGGAGGAGGATGACTTCTTCAGTGCTGTCATCCAGACAAAGAGAGCAGCAGAAGCCACAGGTCACTCAAGGGCAAGGCCCAGAACTTGGTCAAGACCTGGCTGGAGACCAACTCCAAGGACTTGCTGACAGATGCTGCCTTCTTGGGTGAGCAAGTGTTGGTGGACTCGTTCATCAAGTTCAACACAGCCATCTCCTCCAGTGCTGCAGTGGAGCGTTTGTTCTCTATGGGCAAGGACATCCTGAGGGCCAAGAGATCATCCCTGTCTGATGAAAACTTTGATATGCTAATTTTCATGAAGGGCAACATGCATCTCATGGACAAAATGGAGAACGAGAAGAAGAGGGAAAATTAAATTATATATATATTGTGTTTTTCATTTTTGTATAATAAAAGTTAACGTTAACGGTTTATCGGTAACTTCCGTTACATGTTTAACGAATTAACGGATTAACGGTTAACGAAGTTAACTTTTTGGTTAACGGATTAGCGGTTAACGAAGTTAACTTTTTGGTTAACGGTGCCCACCACCGGTGAATAGCCTATCACGACGTAATAAAACACTGTAGGTCAAGTGAGCTGGTGCTTATGCGAGGTTTACAGGCCTGAGATTTTGATAACGAAGATAGGTTAGAAGACGAAGTAACTCTACATTGGCTGAACGGCGAGACTCAGAGCTCGGTTGAGTTTTGCAGGAATGAGGTTGCTTCCGGGGGCATGAAAAATGGTAGGCCTCAACGGAGTTTTTTTATGCAGGAAGGTGGGGCCAAGGGCAAATGTTCGCAAAAGCGCCCACCCCCCACCATAGAAGAAGAAGAGAGCCAAAATCAAGGTCCGTGGTTTTCGAGATGCCTAGACAGTCAGCGTTTGAAAGATGGGAGGTCATAGGCAGATGAAAGATGGATTGAGGAAGATTGTTTCAAAGTTGACTGGTTGAGTAGATGAAAGATTGAAGATACCGATTAACCCTTGCGTTAGATAGTTGGACAAAAAAGGAATGAGAAAGTGTAAAAAGTCTGGGGTTGTGTGCTCTCCTTAAAGGAGGAGGCATGCAGTTAGAGAGTTCAGAAGAGCAGTGTCCGTTATAATAGCGATAGTAAAGAGAGCGTGAGGCAACATTGCTGCGAAGAGAGAGATATTGAAGACACTCAGTAAGAGGTGGGGAATTCGTGAGACGAAAAGCCTTTGATTCCACCCTGTCAAGTACGGTGTGTGGGTCGAGCTATCCCACACATAAGAAGCATACTCCACACGAACAAGAGGCCTACACAGAGACAGCAACTGAGTTAGGGTGAAGAAACTGCGGAGGCGGTACAGCACACCTAACCTCTTAGAAGCTGTTTTAGAAAAAGAGTATATATGATCTTTCCAGGAAAGATCGCAAGAAAAGGAAATGCCAAGAATGTTAAGAGAAGAGGAAGGATTCAGTTGTGTGTTGTTGAAGGTAAGGGGATATCGTGGTGGAGATTGTGACGAGTAGATAGATGAAGGAACTGAATTTTTGAGGCATTGAAAGCCACAAGGTTTTCTCTGCCCCAATCAGATATAGCACAGAGATCAGAGGTCAGATGTCTCATAGCCGTCCTACGCGAATCATGAAGTGACTGCTGTGAGGAACGCTTTGGGAAGCGGGTGGAGAAGTGAAGAGTGGAATCATCGGCAAAGGAATGAATAGGACAAGTGCGACTTAACAGATCATTAATAAATAAAAGGAAAAGAGTGGGTGACAGGACAGAACCCTCAGGAACACCACTGTTACTAGCTTTAGGAGAAGAACAGTGGCCATCTACAACTGCAGCTATAGATCGGCCAGAAAGGAAATTAGAGATGAAGGCACAGATAGAAGGATAAAAACAGAAGGAAGGCAATTTGGAAATTAAAGATTTGTGCCAGACTCTATCAAAAGCTTTTGATATGTCTAGCGCAATAGCAAAAGTTTCACCGAAATCCCGAAAGAAGGATGACCAAGAATCAAAGATATATGCAAGAAGATTGCCAGTAGAGCGTTCCTTGCGGAACTCATACTGACGATCTGAAAGAAGATTGTGAGGAGAGAGGTGTTTAAGAATCTTCCTATTAAGGATAGATTAAAAAACTTTGGAAAGGCAAGAAATCAAAGCATTTGGACGATAGTTGGAGGGTTGAGAGCGGTCACCCTTCTTTGGGACAGGCTGAATGAAAGCGAACTTCCAGCAAGAAGGAAAAGTACCAGATGAGAGGCAAAGATGAAAGAGTTTGCCTAGGCAGGGTGTCAGCACAGAAGCACAGTTCTTAAGAACACCAGGAGGAACACCATCAGGCCCGTACGCCTTCCTGCAGTTGAGTCCAGATAGGGCAGAAAAAACATCATGAGATGTCCATCGTGTCGGATCAAGTTGAGTTTCGTGGTTGGCGGTACGGCTGAGATCGAGTGGAGCCGAGATCGAGTGGAGCCGAGATCGAGTGGAGCAATAAGCAAATGAGGGCGACTTGAAGTGGACTCGCGCTTTTATAAACGCTGTAGTACTGGGGTTGTGGCTCGAATTTCGGAAAACAAAGTAAAATATGCATTTCTTTGTGGGTTTGTTCCAGCCCACGTGTTTGGATTTGATTACATTGGTTACCACTTCAAGCCATGAGAAAGAGGTAAGGAAAAGGAATTTCT
This sequence comes from Bathynomus jamesi, assembly GCA_023014485.1. Lineage (NCBI taxonomy): Eukaryota > Metazoa > Arthropoda > Malacostraca > Isopoda > Cirolanidae > Bathynomus > Bathynomus jamesi. Next base: position 600,030 of record JAJOZX010001816.1, read on the forward strand.
GTTATGCCTCTACGTATATATACACACACACACCCAGGGCCTATCAGAGGGGGGGCTAGGAGGGTCATTTGGCCTGGGCCTCAAGCTTAAGGAGGGGCCTCAAATTTAGAAACTTTCAGGTTTGAATATGATGTTTTGCAGTGAAAGTAATAATTGGGTTTAGCTATGGGCCTCAAAAACTGGAAGTGGACCGGGCCTCTCTGGACCTCTGAGAGGGCTTGTATACACCTTACCTTATGTACCTTATGACGGTTTCGAACGACGGTTCAGAATCGACCTGCCGGTTGACCTCTGCAGCATCCCGCCCCTTTTGCTGGATTTGATGGAGGAAGAAATTTGTTTTCGATCTCCTCTTACCCTTATAGCCAGCCACGCATGTCTGGGTCAGGGACTTTGCACAAGAACCTGTTCAGGTGGTCCTTGAAATTATTCCAGGTTGGTGTGCTAATACTGTATCTTGTAGGGCAGAGATGAAGACTTCCGAGACTTCAGATCTGACCATTTACTACCACTCTGTGTTCATTTGGTCAGAAAATTAAATAGCCATCGTCTAAGCTTTCAAATAATTCCTGTATTTTTAAGTTTGTTTGCTATAATTCCACGATCACATTTATCGAAGGTCTTACCAAAATCAGTATACAGGGTGTTATCAAATTATGTTTCATAAATTAATATGCATATTCACGATGTCAAGGTGAACAAAAAAGTTCCTATGAACATAAATCCGCAATCGCTTCGTTTCCGAGATACATTGCTCTTTTGCCGAGGAAGATCCAATGAAAATGAAAGTCATTAAAGTTTATCAAAATCGTAGTTGTCTGGTTGTTTAGATAGCTTTTTTCTTTTGTTTTGATAGTATTTTGTTAGTTGTTATTTTAAAAACCAAAATTATTTCCTTCATTTCATGTGTCACTCTCACGTAATGTTACAGAGCGTTATGGAGCAGTATTCTTTTGAAGAACTTGCTGATATGCATCTCGTGTTAGGAGAGATGCTAGGAAACGCAGCTGCTGCCCAACGCCGGTATGGTGAAAAGTATCCAAACAGGCGATTACCATCGAGGCCTACATTTCTTTCAAATGACCGTCGATAAACTTTAATGACTTTCATTTTAATTGGACCGATCACCAAAAAATCAATGCACTGTATCTCGGAAACGAGGCGATTGCGGATTTATGTTTATAGGAACTTTTTTGTTCACTTTGACGTCCTGCATACGTATACTAATTTATGAAACATAATTTGATAACACCCTGTATATTACATCTATGATTTGTCCTCGACACAATGTTTATAGTATTCTCTCCTGGTGGTCTAATAACTGTGATAGGCATGATCCCCCAGCCCGAAGCCACGTTGTTGTTTCGGACTGAGCAATTTTTCCTTGTAGGTAGCGAGCAATTTTGCCTCTAATTGCCCGTTCGAACACTTTATAAGGTGGGAGGTGAAAGCTTCTGGGCGATAATTCTTAGGCATTGCTCTTTCACATTCTTTGAATGAAGGGGCAATGTTTGCGTTCTCTGATGGAGATGGAATTTGTCCTTTGTCGACTGATTTTCTCCATAGTAAGTGTAGAAGCCTGGTAATACTCTTTTTACATTTCTTCAGAAACGTGGCACTCCATGTGTCTGGCCCTAGTGCTGAATTTTCTCATATTTGTGATAATGCCTTAATTACGTCTCCTTCCAAGAACTTTAAACCCATTTATAGATTCGCGTTCGAACTTGTTCTTGGCTGAGTTGTATCTATGCCAAATAATACATCTGGATTTTCTACTTTCTATCTTAGGGGTGCGTTCACTTTTTGTAAACAAACCTCTGTAAAAATGTTCTTAACCGAACTAACCTGCATTACATAATGAAATAATCCTGTAATATTTTCTATACAAACGCGCTAACGTTAAAAAAACAGTTTCACTATTTATACCTCCGAATTTAAATTTTAAGCAAAAACACTGCTTATGACAAAATATAATTTCAGAATAAAAAAAAATTAACCAACCAGCCTATCCATATCACCAAGAATTTTCATTAAAACTCATGAAAGAACGAACAAAGAAGTCAGCCTACCTATAAAATAAAAATGAATTTAAAAAAAATCAAAGAACCGAATTTAATTTATCAAAAGAATTTTTCTAAAACAATTCCTGTATTCTGAATAAACACGGTACATTTTTGATAAAACGAATTTAGCTTAATTTAAACAAACAATTTCACAGGTTTTGATACTATACGGGTCTTACACCCACTAAATACGACAAACAAAATAAAATAAATGAAAATAAAATAAACTAAAATACTAGGGGCACTCAATATATTTTGACCCACCCTTTTTTCTTAGCTAAATAATAGGCCATGGGGCTGAAATGTCTTTTGGGCCGTAAGTTTGAACTTTATGCGCTTCACATAACCAGATTTTTCCACTTTGAACCTCCCCTCCTCGTATAAAACCGCTTATAAACGTCCTTGTATAAAACCGATGGTAAACGCAGTTTCGAAAATGGCGTCTGACAGTGATGTACGTCGTAAACAGAGAGCTGTTATCGAGTTCTTAACCTCAGAGAAGGAAACAGTTGGAAATATTCACAAACGTCTACAAAACGTTTACGGAGATGCTGTTGTTGATCGAAGCACAGTTGGACGCTGGTCTAAACGTGTGAGATCATCGGAGAGAGGGAGAGCCAGCCTCTATAAGGAGCCACGCAGCGGTCGCACGGCATCGGCTGTGACATCTCGCACTGTGCAACGTGCTAACAGCATCATTCGATCAAATCAGCGCGTCACATACAAGGAGCTATCACTGGAGCTAGGAATTCCTGAAGGAAGTGTGAATACGATAATTACGATAATTCAACAACTGGGCAAAGGTGGGCACCCGGGCCTCAAAAAGGACCGACGGTCCCGGTCCAGGTCCTTGCCTCAAACTGGACCGACGGTCCCGGTCCCGGTCCTTTCTGAAGATAGGACGACTCGGTCCTCGGTCCTTATATATAATATAAGTGAAAAATTTGATTAAAATGAAAAATGAAATTAAAGACACCGGAAATCTTTAATTTTATTAACGTAAATTATAATTAATACAATACATAAATGATGAAAAAAGTTATTAAGTTAAATGCTTGAGTTTCCATCTTCTTTAGAACTTCCAATAATCACTAAACACACTAAAATCACTAAAAAAGACCGTCCGGACCGGACCGTCTGGAATTGCTTAAAAATGGACCGTCGCTCCTCATTTTGGTCCTCACTGAGAAAAGGACCGACTTTCCCGCTCACGGTCCTTAAAAAGGACCGAGTTCCTGGAATTCTGTCCTTTTGGAACTCGGTCCTGCCCACCTTTGCAACTGGGATACTGAAAAGTGTGTTCACGGTTTGTTCTTCGCGAACTGACTGAAGATCACAAAGCCCAAAGAAAAGAAATTGCTTCTGAGTCGTTGGTTCGATACGAGACAGAAGGGGATAACTTCCTTTCACGAATTGTGACTGGGGATGAAACTTGGATACACCACTTTGAACCTGAAACAAAACGCCAATCCATGGAGTGGCATCACGCAGACTACTCACGAAAGAAAAAGTTCAAAATGGCTCCCCCTAGGGAAGGTTATGGCCACCATCTTCTGGGATATGAGAGGGGTGATTCTGGTAAACATTATGAAGAAAGGACAAACAATCAACTCAGAGGCATATATTGCTACCCTACAGAGACTCCAGAGACGTATAAAGCGAGTTCGACTGGAGACAAAACTGGAAGACGTCCTTCTTTTGCACTATAACGCAACAGTCGCAACACCACACAACAATTTGCAAACAAAAGAGGCCATCACAAAAATGCGCTTGACTGTGTTACCCCACCCTCCATACAGCCCGGATCTGGCGCCTTCAGACTTCCATTTGTTTGGGCCAATGAAGGATGCTATTCGTGGAAGAAAGTTTCAGAGTGACGATGAGGTTGTTGAGGAGGTTAAGAGGTGGCTCCAGTGGAACCCAACCCAGAGCACTTTTACCAGCAAGGAATAAAGGCCCTTGTTTCGAGGTGGAGGAAAGCCGTAGAAAGGGATGGAGACTATGTGGAAAAATAAAAACTTGTACAAAAGGTATGTAACTGCTTGTATACAAAATTTCTGGAACTTACAAGGAAAGTTGGAAAGAAAAAAAAAAGTGGAGCAAAATATATTGAGTGGCCCTCGTAGTAATAATCTAAAGGATCGAATTATTAGAGTTCATATTCTGCATGATTTCCTTCTTTCTGGTCATAGACCATTAGAACTACTAATTAATTTTACCAATTTATGCGCAACACGATTTAAAGAACTCAATAGGTAAGAATAATCGCGTCGATTGGTCTAATGTTAATATGCAACAGAGAATAGAATACAAAGACAGAACAGGTCATCTCTTTAATAATTTAGGAATTTTGCATCTTGCCTGAAGTAACCCTTGCTCAAATGATTCTTACTGTAAATTCATAGATAGATATTATAGTAAGATAGTATCCCTGTTAAGAGAAGCAGGAAGCCCTCTGATTAAATCTTACAACTATCATACTAAGATTATTCCTGGATGGAATAATTTTATTGTTCCCCCGAAGAGGGAATCAAAAAACATCTACGATTTGTGGTGCTTTCATGGTAAACCCAGATTAGGACCCCAGTATACATGAATATGTGTAGAAGTAGGGGTCAGTTAAGGCGGTCATAAGGCGATGTAAGCAGAAAGAAGAGTCTATTCGAGCATCAAAAGCCTGTGAAGCTCGCATAAATAACGATAATAACAAATTTTGGAAATTTGTTAAGAATCAAACGGGTATCAAGTGTCCTCCCTCCGACAATCGATGGGGTGTCGTGGGAGGATGAAATTGCAAAGCTGTGGAAAAACCACTACTCTAACATTCTTAACAGTGTGAGTAGGAATAATCTTAAGATAGATTGTAGCGAAACGCCTGTGGGAGGGACAAGGGAAAATACTTTGATATCAGTTCCTAAAGTAAAGAGGTTAATTAAAGAGTTAAAGACTGGTTCTGCGTCAGGGGTAGATGACCTATCGAATGAGCACTTAAAATATGCAATGAATGGTGAAGTAAGTGAGGAAGTACAAGAGTTTAAGTATTTAGGTCAAACTATTACCAGCTCTTTGAGTGATGACTCGGATATAAGAAAACAATCTCGAAGCCTTTATGCTAAAGCGAATATGACTCTAAGGAACTTTCGGTTCTGTACAAGTGAAGCTAAATACACTCTCTTTCGTACTTTCTGCAGTAATATATTCGGACAGCAACTCTGGATGAATTATAAAAAAGGTTCTGGCAGAACCCTAAATTTGCTGTACAACATGTCTTTTTGACTCTTACATAAATTACCCCCGAGATGCTCAGCTTCGCAAATATTTGCTACCCGAAATGTCCCGATCTTCCCGGAGGTAATAAGACGTGCTCAATAGTCTAATGCAAAGAATTAAAAAATCAACCAACCCAATTATCTAAGCCAGTGGTACTCATTGCCCGGCTCGCGAGCCAAATGCGCTATAGTGGACCCCCGAGTTACGAGGACAATCCGTTCCAGTCAAACGCTCGTTAGTAGAAAATTTCGTATGTCGGACCGTGTTTAACATGTAAATGGCCTAATCCGTTCCAAATCCCAAATTTCCTCCCTATTTCCTAATAAATATGCAAATACTGCATGTATATTTAATAAAAATTAATAAAATACATAATATGTGTACAGTACAGTGTATATATTAGTTAATAAAAATTAATAAAATAATTTATGTGCAGTAATTACCCTACCTTGAGTTAAAGTTGGTGTACGGTACTAAGTAAAAATCCGTGTCGAAAATCCAAATCCATGCATAGCCGTCATCTGAGGTCAGGCCGGAAACAGCAGGGACGGGTCACTGCTTAGAGAGGGAGTCATCCGACATGATAATGTTCTCGCTTGCCACTCGTAGGTCGCAAATTTTCTCGGAACTCGAACCAGATTTTAACATTGAGGTCGCCTCGTATGTCGAAATTTCGTTAGTCGAACCCCTCGTAACTAGGGGGTCCACTGTATATATATTTGGGTGCCCGGACAGTTCGCTACTGGACGTTTCGCTACTAGGACATTTCACTACCGGACATTTCGCTACCATATATAAATTTACCAGTAAGTAAAATTAAAAAGGTAATAAAATTTATTAAAAAATTACGAGAATTATTAAATGAATACAAGGATTATTAAATGATTACATGAATTATTAAAAGAATTTTATTTTTTAAAAAAGAATGAAAGAATGCATAAAACATTTGATACAATAAAATATCTAAAAATATTTAAGATTATGCGCAATAGCGCGAAGGAATTCCAGTTTATTTCCAGAATCGTATCTTCTCAGTAAATTATGTATCCTCTGCCCACAGTCCCTATACTTTTTCTTCTTCTGAGTTGCGTTTAGGTTAGGTTAGGTTAGGTAACGTTACAGTATAAACAATTAAAAGAACGCAAGATATTCTAAAATTCTAAAAATTCTAAGAGAAGTGTCATCAGATGATGAGGCTAAAATTTTAAAATTTTAAAATGTTTATCCAAAAGGGCAAGATTGCAGGACTGGGCATGTTCTCTTATAGGAGAAAATTCTTTAACGACAGCGAAGTTAGATGCCGGTAGCGAAATGTCCGGTAGCGAAATGTCCTAGTAGCGAAACGTCCAGTAGCGAAATGTCCGGTAGCGAAATGTCCGGTAGCGAATTGTCCAGTAGCGAACGGTCCTAGCACCGATATATATATGTAACCAAAAAAAAACTACAGAAAAGAACGCAATCATGAAAATCTTAAGCTTCACATTTGAGCTCATTGTATCAAGATTTGTGAAGCTTTAGATTTTCATGGCTGCGTTCTTTTCTATACATAGTTTTATGGACCAAATAATTGAACCGACAGTAATTGGGAAGGCAGCCATGGAAATCTTGAGCTTCACATTGTGTCAAGAAGATTTGTGAAGCTTAAAATTTTCATGACTATAGTTTTATTGACAAAATAATTGAACCCCCAGTTACTGTCAGTTCAATTATTTGGTTAATAAAACTATAGAAAAGAACGCAATCATGAAAATCTTAAGCTTCACATTTGAGCTCATTGTATCAAGATTTGTGAAGTTTTAGATTTTCATGGCTGCGTTCTTTTCTATAGTTTTATTGACCAAATAATTGAACCGACAGTGATTGGGGCGCCGCAGGCACCCCAATTACTGAGGCCCAAGGTGAGAGGGATAGGAATGATGTTCAAAATAAAATACGCCGTAGGCCCACAATTCGATTCGGTTTGGGCCGAATGCCCAATTACCGCAGATCTAGCAAAATCGGGGCGTAGCGCCGATCTTTTGCTGAAAGTCCTGACAGAAATAAATGAAAAGGGAGTATTTGTTGACAATTATGTCTACTTTTTTATATTTTATAACAGGAAATAATACCTTGAGGTAAGAAAATTCATTTCCCAGATGAAGTAATTGGCCGAGGGCTCCAAGCCTTCCGCAGGAAATAGCAAAAACCGCCCGTAGGGCGGTATTTTTGCTAGTTATATTAATAATACTTGTCATATGGACTATAGTCTGCCAATAAACTTTTTTATTTTCATTTTCATTTTCAAAATGAAATAGTCCGGAAACGACGCAATATAAATTAACATTTATTTAAACATTATTTTCCGACTTTGGACGGTGAACGTCTTAAGATTAATCTTGTCTACCTTAAAATTATACACATATGATGGTCATGTGCCAGCTTGAAATCCTTAACCAACTCGGCTATTTTAATAAACATAAACTCCAACGGTAACTTTCCGTAAGCTTAACCTATTTTCCGGTGGAAAAATAATCTTAAAAACCTTGCCAAATACATAATGGAAAATTTTGTCCCTTATTTAATTTTTACAATTCGTTAATATATATATATATATATATATATATATAATATATATATATATATATATATATATATATATATATATATATATATATAATGACTTTTATTGACGCCGAAACAATTAACAGGGTAGGGGAAAGCGAGTGCAGATCCATCGTTAACATGTGATCGTGGAGAGAGATACATTTTAGAATCACAATCACATATTAGTGACGGAAACAGTTAACTGAGACACACTCCGTCCGAGGACTGAATTGGGGCATCCTTCGCGCCTTCGGCCTCAGGAGTGTTGCCAAAAAGCATTTTACGTATCTTAATTTAATACAAAACATTATTAAATTTCTTATTAATACACGACACTCTTATTAAACATTATTATATTTCTTATTAGAAAAAAATACACTTAATTTCCTACAAAAACATTATTAAATTTCTTATTAAACACCATTATATTCTTTATAAAAACTGGGTCATTTGTGTATTCGGTTGCCCCATCTTTTCGCGGACCAATACTCTCTTTACACTGTATTTTTCTTTTCGCAAACGTGTAGAAGTATTTTGGATTATTTTTTGTTTTTTGCTACCTTGTTTTTTTTTCTTCGTTTGTCTTGTGGATGAATACTTATTTTAGGTCCAATTCTATTCCGCATAGTTTTCTGCTCTAATTTCAGTCTCCTTGATTCAGTTCTGGGTCTCTGAAAAATTTTTGCGGTTTGTTTCCATTGTCTCAATAGTGTCCTAATTTTTTTCCCTTTTCTTTTTTGCTTCTTCCGCAATATAGGTTTAGTTTCACTTTCCATTATATAGGTCTATAATATTTATTCTGGAGTCTTCTCATGAAGCAGCACTTCCAGTTTACTTTCTTTAAATCATCATTTACACTTTCCCAATCTACTTTCTTTGAAATCATATTTAAACCCTCAAATATTCCTTCTGCTTCTCTGGGATGCAGTTTTGGAACCCCTGGTTGTCGACTTTAATCGCATATCGATTAGGTTATGGTCAAAGAAATTTGTGTGCGTTACCTTTTTATTTATTATTATGTCATTGCTCTTTGTCAAAATTAAAGCCAAACCGGTTTCTTTTCTAGTCACTTCAGAGATTTCTCGGGTAAGTGTATAATGTTCCATAATATCTAATAGCATTATTGCCTGGGTTCTATCATCTTTTGTAATGTTACCATGAAATTTCTCAAAATATATAACTTCGTCATTTTTCTTTCGTGTTATGAATAGAAAGCTAAAATCCCCATAAATTAGAATATTTGGTGCTGGAGATTTGGAATTCACTTTTTGTGGGGTTTAGTAGTCTGTACACGTTCATAATAATTAAGTTCAGCTCCTTTACTTCTAAAATAAGACTTTCGACTGTGATGTTTGATTTGCTTACCATTAATTCTTCAATTCACACGTGACTCTGTTTTTCTTGTAAATGCAACAACCATCTCCTTTTCTAGCAAATCTATCTGCTCTGTAGTATATGTTGTAGTTCTGTATGGAGGGTTGACAAATGTAAACAAACACCACAATGATTTTCCTCAGGAACAAATGCCAAAGCTCATGAATGTCAGAACGTGTTTCGGCTGTACAGTATATGATACAAAGGGAAAAGCAGCATGATTCTAAAATATAGTTATTCAAGAAATTTGTTATTATTTATTGACTTTTATTATCGAGTCAAGAACTATGGTAAAAACCAAAGGTGTCTATTTACTTTTGTCGACTCTTTGCATTGTTATTTCAGTGTCTTGGATGCAATTTTCACAGACTTGTTTTTGCACATTTATATTTAGGGTGGCGCAGAAGTCGCGCATCATAGGGATTTTCTGTAACGATGACTCGGTACAGAATTTAAATTCTGTACCGATTCAGCGATTTGTTGTACCTGGTATTCCAAGCATTAAAACCAAGCTCACCCTCTCGTCTATTGATAATTTCGCAGCCATCCCCTACCTAAAAGAAAAAATAATACATTATAATTAACACTGAAAATTCCTATGATGCGCGACTTTTGCGCCACCCTATATATATATATATATATATATATAATATATATATATATATATATATATATTCGACACTTTAAACCCATGAGAAAGGTAATAGAATGTTATGCAATGATTATTCAAGATTATGGCAAGAGCAATTACATTTTCGATTTACATGGAGAAACGTTCCAAAACCTCGGAATTCGTTTCCCAACCCGACAAACATCTGAAGAAACCTCCTTTCTCTTCCTGATGCTTTAAGGACGCCTTCCTTCTACATTAATAAACAGCACATCATGAAGGAATCGCTAAAGTGGAAATGAAAAATGCACACATATATAATGACTTTCCGCTGCTGTTCAGGAAGTACGCCAGCATATGAGCCTTGTCTATTGGAAATTCTGCATACATACATACACACACACACACACACACACACACACACATATATATATATATATATATATATATATATATATATATATTATATATATATGTGTGTGTGTGTGTGTGTGTGTGTGTGTGTGTGTATATATATATTGTATATATAACTTTTCTGCCACCTTGTATATATATATAAGTTATATATATATATATATTAAATTATGTTCACTGCTCTTTCACGTGAGGCAGAATATGTGTGATCTTTCTTAATTATATAAAAACCTCATATATATATATATATATATTATTTCATTATAAAAATAATTTCTACTCAATTTAACCCATAACCTATCTTGACGCTTGGGCACTACCCACTCCCTCACCAGGACTATTGAGTATGAAATTTTAAATGTAAATTATGAATCAGTGAATTTGTCATGAATTAAAATCAGCTGCGCTGGTTTATATTCTGACCATATTAAAAATATATTTCTGAGAAGTTGTGAGCGTCATTCCGATTTATTCTGACCAACATTACTTTTCTGTCAGCGTCCGTAGCGAAGTGGATAACATCGTTTTCCTATCAGCAAAGTGTAGACATTGAGGTCGGGGGTTTGAATCCCGATGAGGCTGGTAATACTAATGCAGGAGTTACAGCAATGGACTGCATTAGTTGGCCTGAGCGCCGCTCTAGTTTCTGGTTTTCCTTACTAATTATTAATTATTAACGCAGGTTCCTCGTCTGATAATAATTTGTAACCGTGTAGATGTCCCGTGCGTCAGTCTCTCTTCACACGGAGGTCAGGCTGGTGGTTCCACCCCTAATAAGGAAAAATAAATAATAAACTTAATTTGCACACACACACACACACACACACACACACACGCACACACACATTTTCTTTTATGTATTTTACTCACTTATTTCAGTAAAAGGAAACTAACCAAGTCATTTATTACAATCTGTATTCCTTAACCGGTCGTACCTAATAAGGGATCTGCATCCCCACTCACACTCAAACTTCATTTTATTGGGAGGCCACTAAAATACTGGGTACAAAATGTGTTTTCATCAATCACTGGTAAAATCTATAATGGGACATCACTTAACTGAGCACATGTTTTCCGATAACAAAAAGTTTTCTTCACACACACACACACACACACACACACACATTAAGTGCATTATTCAGTGAAATAAAAGATTTGCATTCTGATTTGTCACACTGCATAGTTATATTGCACACTTTTACATAGCAGTGGTTTCGTAAGAATTAAAAATATTGCATCCTATTTTGTAAACTTGAAAGTTACAAATTTACTCGTTCATTTATGCTAATTTTTATTCCACTGCGTACGGTCTTAATGTACTGAAGTAAATTGTTTGCCGCAAAAGTAAATTGTAGTACATCAACACACACACAGACACACACACACACGGTATATATATTTTCTTTTCAGGTTAGTAGGAAGTAGTGTCTGATGGGGACAAATATACATCGAAAAAGGGTTCAATTAACTCTCACGCATGGATGAGGATTGAGCCACAGACGTTAACCTAAACAGTAAAAGTAATATATATATATATATATATATATATATATATATACACGCTCTCCTCAAATGGAATATAAAAATGCTCCATTACTCTATAGAAATGAAGAGTTCTCAGAGTTTATTTTTCCTATTCATTTTGCAGAATCTCATTTCATTAAGAATGGCTTCCATTCCTAAAGGCATTTCATTTGTCACATAATTCTATACTTCAATTATGACTGTTTATTTATGTATTTTTTAAAACTTTTTAAACATATACATACATAAATTAGTCCGTTGCTCAATGGATAACGCCGTTTCCCCATAAGCGAAGCGAAGACACTCGGGTCTGGGGTTCGAACCCCGGTGATACAGGTAATAATAATATCGGAATTAGAGCAATAAGCCGCATTAGCTGGCTTGAGCGCTGTGCCAGTTTCCTCCGGCCCTCCTGAATAATTATTGTACATAAATAAATGCAATCAGATAGAATTATATTATTGCCGCTTTTACAATATATAGGCCACAGTATGTGCGTGAAACCAGTTATTTCGCGTAATACCGTAATGCATTCATGTTTCAGGCATTCCACGTAAAGCCTGTAACCCGTTAATCACCTAGTAAAGGTTAGATTAAGTTAGTAATGTGTAGTGGCTGTGATTAAGGGTTACGTCCCGAGCAAATCTCTTACCACTACATCATCTAGAAAACTAAAAAACTTAAGTGCAGGTTTTGAGCGTCTCTCGTTTTATGACGATTTTTTTTCAGAAAGGTATTAGATAATCCTTCAGTAATTATAATTATTACAAAGAATAACAGTAACTGTAGTTTGATTTTAAAATGGAAACTAAAGTAAAATGTGCATCTCGGAGGAGGTTTAGTCCCTCCCTGCGTCGCTGGGCCACGTCCCGAGCAAGAAATTTGTTGGTTTTCTGGATGGTGTAGCGGTAAGAGACGTGCTCGGGACGTGGCCAAGCGTCGCAAAGACGAAACCTTTGCTGTGCCGCACATTTTACTTCAGTTTTCACATTAAAGTCAAACTACGGTTATTGCAGTTTCTCTCTCTTTCTCTGAAAGTAGAAGAGGATAACATGCTGCCGACATTTGTTAGCAAGCATTCCTACTCATACTGTTAGGCAAATTTGGTTCAGTGATGAGAAAATGTTTATCGTTTCAACTCCGGTGAACACTCAAAACGATCAAGAGCAGAAAAAAAGATTCATGTGTCACCGAAGGCTCTTGTGAGAGCGTCCCACTTTTACCCAGAAAATTATGGTATTCAATTTTATCTCAAAACCTGGAAAAATCTCTCGTTTTTGTTGAACCAGGGAATAAGGTTAATGCTGCGTACTGTCAATTAATCCTCGAGAAGCATTTGCCCGTTATTCGTGATAAATCCAACAAGATGGGGCAACTAGTCACGCAGCAAACTTGACTGTGTTTTTCTCGGGCTACTGTTTGGATTTTTTTTCAAAAAGGTCATTGGTCTCTGGATAGTCTAGCTTTAAATCCACTGGACTATTCCATTTGGTCCGCGTTGCAGGATCTTGTCTAAGAACATCCATCGAAATGTGACATTACTGCACTAGGCAATCGAGAACGCTTGGGAAAAGTTATTGCAGAGATTTATATTTATTGACTGTATCATTGATCAATGGTGCTCCAGGATAGAAGCTTGCATTCAGCAAAACGGTGGTCATATTGAACATTTATTCAATTTTATCTCAAAACTGGAAAAATCTCTCGTTTTTGTTGAACCAGGGAATAAGGTTAATGCTGCGTACTGTCAATTAATCCTCGAGAAGCATTTGCCCGTTATTCGTGATAAATCCAACAAGATGGGGCAACTAGTCATGCAGCAAACTTGACTATGTGTTTTTCTCGGGCTACTGTTTGGATTTTTTTGAAAAAGGTCATTGGTCTCTGGATAGTCTAGCTTTAAATCCACTGGACTATTCCATTTGGTCCGCGTTGCAGGATCTTGTCTAAGAACATCCATCGAAATGTGACATTACTGCACTAGGCAATCGAGAACGCTTGGGAAAAGTTATTGCAGAGATTTATATTTATTGACTGTCATTGATCAATGGTGCTCCAGGATAGAAGCCTGCATTCAGTAAAACGGTGGACATATTGAACATTTATTCTAATATAAATTTAATTTTCCTCTTGTCAACAGAAGACATGTTCTTTTAGTAAATACAACAGAAAATTATACACTTTTGTTTTGTATCCAGTAAACGCCGTTTTAGTAAAAGAAAATATAATCAGTTTATTTCCCAACACCTAACTTGAATGTTCTTCATATTTTCAATAAGATTTTTAATTGAAATTTGGCACACGAGTGTTAAATGAGTTGAACTTCTCCTACATATTGTAATATTTTAATAAAAATAAACAACCCTCAGCTAAAGTTACTGACATAATTTATTAAACGAAAGGCTTTTCTTTTGGCCCACCGGGCATATATATATTGTGGTTGCGAAAATAAAAAATCTAAATTTTATAAATCTTAACCCCTCCATTTTTTCCCTCTATGTCAGAATCCGCCAAAAAGACGAATTATATCTACTGGGGCAGCCTACAAAGAGCCCTTTGTCTTGGAGCAACCTTCCCTCTCACGGCAAAGTATTGCAACGACTGTTACACCTTCATCTCAAGGAAAGGAAGACCGTGAAGGAGGCAGAAAAAGCTGTTATTACGGAATAGCCTCCTTCTGGATCAAAACCAGAGTTCCCATGACCCAAGAGTACAATGCGATCGCTAAGCTTGACAAACTCTTCAAGGCGTGGCAAGCGCTTAAGAAAAACTCAAAGCTGACGACCGAAACCCAGAAGCGCAACGAGGCTGATCTCAAAGATAAGTCTTTAAAACTGTTTGCTATCGCCCATGCCAACGCCATGGACTTCATAACAATACAGGAGGACCGGGATTTTCTGGAGCTCCAGCGGCAGAACCGACAAAGCCGCAGGGATCGCGTCGACACATTACTTAGCAGAGAGAGAGAGAGAGAGAGAGAGAGAGAGAGAGAGAGAGAGAGAGAGAGAGAGAGAGAGATGACAATGTCATTTCGAACAAGCCAAAAATGGAAGAAGAAGCCCGCCAACTTCAAGCCAAAGCAGTCCTGGTGGAGTCATCTATTTCCTCAAGTGATATAAATGATGGTGTGCCTCCACCTCCAAAACAGAGACAATGTAACCGTCGTCCAGTGCAGGTACTAGATTGAGCAACTGTTGTTACCCTCGATCGAACCGAGACGACAGACCGAAGTGCTGCTTTTGTCCTCCCCACAGTTGCATCATCCCTAGGTTACGATGTGAAGGAGCTGGCCCTGAGCCGGTCCTCCATTAGAAGTGCCCGTATCCTGTTTCGTGAAGATATTGCAGCGGAGATTCGGGGAGACTTTCAAGTTAATGTACCCTTGACCGTTCATTGAAATGGCAAAATCCTACTGGACACAACGGGATCTCAGAACAAAGTGGACCGTCTCTCAGTGCTGGTGTCGGGAGCTGGCGTGGATAAACTCCTTGGTATTCCTAAACTGCTGTCAGGAACTGGAGAATCTCAAGCAAATGCAGTCATGCAATGCCTCCAAGATTGGTGCATAGAGATCAAATGAAGATTATGTCATTTGATACCACTGCTAGCAATACTGGAGGGTGGCGTGGAACGTGTATTCGACTCGAACAGAAGCTTGGTCGCTCCCTTCTTCATGCTGCTTGTCGGAATCATATACTTGAAGTAGTGTTAGAAAATGTTTTTGCAGAAACCATGTCCTCAAAGTCTTCAGGTCCTGAAATTCCCCTCTTCAAGAGGTTCAAGGATCAATTTGGTACCTTCGATTACGGATGCATTCGCACCCTTTCAGATGAAAATGACTTGAAGCGCCATGTGAAACCCATTAAGGAGACAATCATCTTCTCTCTTCACCAATTGAAGGAAAAACCATGCTCGAGATGATTACAGGGAGTTACTTGAGCTCTCTCTAATCATTCTTGGCGAGACTACACCTCGTGGCATTAGCATCCGACAGCCTGGAACTTTCCACTAGGCGAGATGGATGGCTCGACTGATATATGTTGACAAAATCTTCCTCTTTAGGCAACAGTTTCGACTTACTGCTCGGGAGGCAACTGGGATTCGCCGTTTCGTCCTTTTCGGTTTGATGGTTTATATCCAGTCCTGGTTTACAGCATCAAATGCAATTGAGGCTCCTAGAAATGATATTGAGCTTATCGAGAGGATTATAAAGTTTCGAGACATTGATGATTCGGTTTTACGTGTGACTGCAAAGGCCCTGTCTCGCCATCTTTGGTATTTAAGCGAAGAACTGGTAGGTTTTGCTTTTTTCCATTCCTCGATTTCCATTGATGAGAAACGGAGATGGTAAAAGCCATAGACGAGGAGGGATCTTCTTATATACCCAAGAGGGTCAATTTAAATGTCAGGGAGCTACGGGATCTTTAATGAGATTCCTGAAATTCATAACGTTGTTACTGCGAACACGAAGAGATTATTCACCATTCTGGATATCCCAATGGCCTTCATTGAAAAAGATCCCTCCGTTTGGGGCGAGGACGAATCGTGGAAGAATGCCCGAGACGTCGTACATGGCATTCGAATCGTGAACGACTTTGCTGAGCGTAGTTTCGCGTTGATGACCTCATTCAATAAATCAACAACCCGCAACAAAGAACAGAAGCAATACCTTCTCCAAGTGGTAGAGGACCACCGGAAGAGCTTCTCCAAATCTTTGAAAAGACTGCTCAGTCAAACATAAGTATTTGCTATTGTCTTGCTTACATTATTTTTAGTTGAAACAAAAGCTTGATTTATGTTGTAAATGTCATCTACAGTATTTTGTTTTGAAATATAAAAGGAGGTACCATTTGCCATTTTCTTGTATACACATATTCTCTTAATTGAAGGAAAAGCTATAATGATTTTGTAAATGTCATATAGTTGTGCTTTAAAAAAAAAGAAAAAGTGTCCATTAGCCATTTTTCTATATTTAGTACACTTTTAGTTGAATCAAAAACTATAACTACGTTTAAATATAATGTATTTTATTTTTTATGATTGAATAAAATTTTATAAAATGCTTTCAGCCTTATTTAATTTTCATGCGGCAAAGAAATGAAGCAGTTCTCTGTTGAACGGATAGTCAGAAAATTCAAGTGCTTTCAGCGACCTTTAAATCTTATTTAATTTACATCATATTTAGTATTAGTACAAACCATTTCTTAATAAATGGTAACAAAATGAGGGAGTAAAACTTAAGATATTCTCATTTTGAAATTTCACCCTTGTAACGAAAAAACATCCTAATATACAGTATACGAGTATATATATGTTACACATAGACCATGCGTGGAACGAGGAACTTTTCTGGGAAAATTAAATCCACTATAGTCCGAATAAGTAATGGTAAATGACAAACACTATAGTTTTTTCCTTTTTCATGATGTTAGGCCGACGTGGGCTCTAAATATAGTGGGGCTAGGGGGGCTAGGCTGCTTTAAATCCTAGATCCTGTCCCAAAGCTGGATCCTATCTGCTTGGCAGAGAGCTGGTGAAGGAAGCTATATTTTGGGGCCTCTTTGCGAGTGACCCGTTGTCCACGATTTCCATATTTTTTCATGAAAGTAACTTACAACACCTGACTTGGAACTTATATTTTGAAATACCATGATAAAATCCATTTTAATCACAATCAACGCCCCCTGTTCCCTTCCCTTAATGACAACACATTATATGACCATAGAATATTTATTTTAAACCAATTAAATCACATAATAAAAATGTATAAATATATTCGTCTTTCAGTAAACCAAAACATGTAATAAGGAGATATTTTATTTTACTTTCTGTGCTTTAGTCAGAATTAGGTTGTTGTTAAAGCGTATTTTATTTAGAAAACAAGGGGGATGTCATCCCCTTCATACCCCCCTCAATTCAAGCCATAATATATATATATATATATATATGATGCAAACCCACAGGGGAAAAAGAAAAATATTCCAAGGCCTTTCGTGTATTCAGAAGTACACCTCGTCATTCCCTGATGAGGTGTACTTCTGAATACACGAAAACCTTGGAATCATTTTTCTTTTTCACTGTGGGTTTGCATCATTCATTCATTTTACGTGTTTAATTGTGAAAGTCATCCCATATATATATACACATACACACACACACACACACACATATATATATATAAACCACACTCTTCATAAACCGCAACCTCGATAAACCGGACATTGAAGCATGTACGGCTCTAATATATACAGTGTCGTCTTTCATGTTTTTTTTATAATGTAGTGGCGTGTATATTTTATTGTAACCATATTCTATTTCATGTGTTTTTGCTACTTCGTTGCTTTCTGGATGGCGTGATCGATAGGAGCGGCAACTCTGAAAACACGTGATGCAGGCTCAAGTTCCACTAGCAACTAATTTCCCATCTTTAATGGGCTTTTAGTTTTCTTCTTCTGTAGAGAATGTTTGTCCTTGGGATTTACACGTGTGGAAACATCATCTTTATCCGTTTATTTGTACTTTGCCTCAAATGTTTGATTTCCGGATTCATTTGATTCATTGTTTCTCTGAGAAGCATGATTCATTGTTAGATGATATTGTGAAGTTTGGATATTTCGCTTCCAGGGTGACGTCCCTTCCCCGGTGAACCCCCCCTCCCCCCCAAAAAAGAAAATTAATCATTCATTTCTTCGTTGCTCCGCTCGTGTGTGTGTGTGTGTGTGTGTGACGGAGTTGCATTTTGAAAATGCATCGAAATTAATTCACAACTCGGATGTTACAAACTAAATTAACTTTACACTTACGTTATACACTTAATAAACATCGAAAATCAAGTAGGCCTACAAACACGATATAAGCCTAGCGCGTACCATGAATAAAAGCCTAGGGACTTGAGTAGTATAGCCGCAAAAGGGGAGAGTGCAAGAATGTTGCAGGTTATTATGTAATGTTGCAAAGGGGGACGGGGGTTGTTGCAAAGGGAGGTTGGAGGTTGTTGCAAAGGGGGTGGGGGTTGTTGCAAAGGGGGGTGGGGGGAAAACTTGGAGGCGGCGTTATCCCCAAGAGAAAGGAGAGAGAGGAGGAGAGAAAGGAGGAGAGGTGTTCACCTGGCAGGAGCCAAGTGCACATTAAGACTTCAGCCGAGTTGGCGTTGTTTTATAGGCTCCTAATCAGCCAGTTGGCGTAAATGGCTTGAGTTGCCAGATACCGCGATACCATTGTATACATTATTATAGACTCCTAATCAGCCAGTTGGCTGTAAATGGTTGTCAGATACCTCTTTTTAGCAGTACCATTGTATACATTATTATTATATACGCCTAATCAGCCAGTTGGCTGTAAATGGCTTGAGTTGCCAGATACCTCTTTTAGCAGTATTATTGTATACATTATTATATTATATACGCCTAATCAGCCAGTTGGCTGTAAATGGCTTGAGTTGCCAGATACCGCAATACCATTGTATACATTATTATAGACTCATAATCAGCCAGTTGGCTTAGAAGGCTTAAATGTTGCCAGATACCGCAATACCACTGTATACATTATTATATTTCGAATACCGGTAGTAGAAGGCATAACAATAAACAACATTGCATCATTCTTTTTATTTTAAATATATAGAAAATAAATATACATTTGAGGAATATGCATATAACAGTACAGGAAATATATACACACAATTATGGATATATATAAAATAAAATATACATTTCAAATAAATATACACTTCAATAGAAATATGTACATAACAGTACAGGAGAAATATACACACACACACACAATTATGGAGATATATTTATAAAATAAATATACTTTTCAAATAAATATACATTTCAATAGAAATATGCGTATAATCAGTACAGGAGAAATGTCAAGCAAAATATAAATACAATTCACTTTTTTTTCAAAATACTAAACTCGGTCTTAATCGAGTTTACAATTACATCATTATTGCTCTGCATTACGCAGTATATGCGGCTTAATAATATTTCACCGCTTAAAGTATAGGGAAACCTGTATTCGATATGAAGGGCTTTCATATCGTTCAGTACTATTTTTGTTCCCACTTTACAACCGGTTGGTAAGTCATCTTTAAATACGTCTAGAATACAATCAAAAGCACGCACAAAGAGTTCATCGTTAGCTACATTATTAAACAAGTTTATAAGAACGCTTTTCCAATCGAGGGTTTATTTCTACCGACTCGAGCTTTTCAATCGTGAACTCACTCAACATAGCGGCAATTGAAATAATCTTCTAAATCGTTACGACAACTGCGCGTTATATAAAGAAATAGTTCTTCAGGGTGAACGGTGTAGGTGAGCTCAGCCTTGTACCGATCAATTGCTTTGTACCAAAGTTCATGGTATTTCAAAGAGTCTAAACTTTTTAAATAAACATCCAGCACTAGACCATTCTCACCAGCCCTACACTCGGTAAACCCATCGAGCAGAGCGGTGTATGCGTATTCAAGTACTGTATCAAAATAAAACATATCCGTAACACGCGCGTCTAATATAGGTTTCAGTTTATGGAATCCGACGATTTCAAACATTCTGTCGAGGATGAAACGGTTTCGCGTAGGAATAAGAGCGTTATTATCAGAAGCATTCTTCCACATCAACCGTATATCAATGCACAGCCGATCGTTATTTATACACAACGTACATACAACGGCGTATGAGGGTGCGTCACTAATCTGCTCTCTTCTTGTACCTACGTTAGCAGGTATTTTATAACGATCTTCACTCCACTTCTCAACTATCACAAAGATTCTATTCATCTCCTCGATACTTAAATAAATCCGTTTGTTTGTCGGACTACATTCCGTTTCCAGTACATAGCTAATGGTACCGGAATTACGCCTGAACACGCGCAACGATTTCGTCACGGACACATCGTACGAGGCGTTGAGAATGCTGCTCAAAGGAAGTTCCATCGTATTCGAGGAGCGCACGTCCACTCGGCTCAAGCTCTGAGATAACTATGAGCCGTGTGAGGCACGCAGGTAGGCAGGAATGGTTCGACGGGCGGCTGACTCGATGATACGTGAATGGGCTTGTTCCGCGAGTCGAATTGTTGTACCGGTACAAGAATATCACTACCAGCCTACGCACCAGACATTTTGGATAAGAACTAGGAACATTTTATGTTTTACTAAATATCTCCACACTCCGGCGCACTATTTGAGAGGAACATATGTTCATATTTTTCCTTTCTGCCCATCAAACGATACTCGTCTCTAAATTCTGTTAAAAATTCACGCAGGGCACTAGCCACAACCTCACTACGAACCTCATCATGATATACGTTAATATAGTGATAAAAATACTTAAGATTGTCCATGATCACGAGATTCACATTTCCAGTCGTAGGGTATGAGTAATCGACATGGTGTAGCATGACGTAATACCGCTTGTCACACCACCCATCAGCAAGACTCATTATCCATACCTGCTGCTTCTCTTCTGCACGCGTTGTTTTTTTACTTCACGGTGTATGTGAGACTTTATAAAGTTTAGCTCTGCAGTATACTTCAGCACATCGTCTGTGCAACGAAAGCCTTCAACGGTCTCACCAGAACATCCGTAGAGTATTTGTACATCTTGGAACTTCGCACAATCCAATGTGTTTTTAAAAGAGGCATAGGAGGGATGAATAGGAAGTTTTTCGGTATCCACCACATCCTGGCACTTTACTGAATACCATTTCGTAAACGTAGTACAAGCAATATTAAAGGTAGCCATTTGAATACACGTCTGATCTGAATACACGTCTGATCTCTCGGGCTTACTGCGGTCGACTGACCACGCAGGGACTCCCAGATAGTAGCATGACTCACGGTCTTACAGTGGGCGGAGCTTAGAACTTTCACCTGCGCACACACACAAAGGAGAAAGTGAAACGCTATTTGAAACATGATTTATTTAATAAACGAGATATTCAAGTTATATATATTTACAAATACGATTTAATAAACGAGATATTCAAGTTATATATATTATATATATATTTACAAATAGATACGATTATATACAAGACGTGTGAGTTAGAAGCATCATTGGTATCCAAAGGGTACGGTATCATAGGTACCAGGTATCTGGTAACGTTTTCTATAGGTGTTACGGCACACCATCGTACCCCTAAGTTCCTTCACGCCCCCCAGCTTCTGCGCCCGAAAATTGTGGGTGCCTACAATTAGTTGGGGAAGTTGTTCATCCAAACATACTAGATCCTTCAACGACTCAAAGTTAACAACCCCCCGATTCGCATGGTTGAGCGTAATACCCTTTGCCTTCACGATATATTTCATTTCCTCTCCCACCCTGACCCGTACCCCATAAGTCTTAGGTCCTGTTGAGGCAAAAGAGTCGGCGTATGCGTTGTCCCCATACTCATCCTTGATCTCATCAGTGAGCTCGCCGAGGAACTCCCCAATAGTGGGCATGTATTCACCCTCCCTCTCTGTGAATATCACGCTATCTGTATCGGCATACAATACTCTCCGCCCAAGAGAATGCAATAGACCCCAAAGTTTTATACGGGCGTAGGCTGTTGTGAAGCTGGCCACAGGTATGTTTGTAACCCTTGAGGTATCTGTGGCAAATTCAGTGTTGTTGTACTTTATTACGTAAGTATTACCTACATTTACGATCTCCATGACCTCTTTATCGGGGGCATTGGCATAATCCCAGACATCGCTATAACTTTGTGCCAAATGAATGCTCCCTCTGCCGGTATTCTGCGCAAATTTTCCCCATAGACTGTTTAGACACAACTTTGCACTAAAGCGCTTGCCAGGATTCTTTACAATTTGGACACGATCAAGTTGTATACCTTCGCGGTCGCGGTAACGTTGAATATAGGCAGACTTTTCATCTTCGGTATCAACTCCTCGCGGATACCCTGATGCCTCAACCTTATCCTTCAAAAAGGTGTTTATATATGGTGTGAAAAGGTTGGGTAGCTTCTGAAACCTCCACACCTCATGTATCTTCAGTATTCTATAACCATGGCGCACGGCTAGGGCCAACTCAGGACTTGTATATACGCCTCTGATCTTACGCTGGTGGGGTATATGGTTACATTCGCCGTTATCCTCTTCCGCGCACTTCACGCACAGGGGAAACATGAGCTTGTCGTCGATAACGACAGGTAAGATCGGCATCCATAAATTGCGTGGGGGGAGTACGTCTACGAAAGAGATCCCAAAGTAACGATCATTCAAATTTTTTGAAAATTCATTGATGGATGGTAGGCTAGGTCCCACCAGTTTCTCAGGAGCGCCCACGGGGTACGGATTGCTCTTCATCACGTATGGGTATAAAGAACAGAAATCGTAGTAATGGAGCTTCACGCCCTCCGTAGGTGGGAAGTATAGTCTGAAAGGATTTGTACGTCCTCCAAACAAGCTATCACCACATTTGAGAGGATCCAGCACCATTGAACGCTTGATCGCTTTTATTTCCTCACGGTACACCTCGTCTGTCTCCATCCGTGCATCATATTCATGCTCCCACAAGACTTTGTGAGTGAACTGTGATCCTATAAGTTGATCGCGGGTGCGGGTCGATGCAAGACAGTCGGCAGGAGACCTACCGTGGATATCTCCGGTGACTCCGCACTCAGGACGGGGGCATCCATGCCACCAGCAACCGTTAAAGGAGTACACAGTCTTCACACCAGTGACACGGTTTTCACTTAACCCATCAACCCAAAAAACACGTCCATTAATCTTAATGGGTACTTCACCCGTGTTGCGGGCGTGCTTTATGTATACACCTGTCTGTTGCTGTAGGTGTATGAGCCAGTAAATAGCCTTGTGCCCGTAACTGCGGGGATTGTTTCGGTGAATAATGGCTAAGGTGTCTTTCGGCATGAAGTTATTCTTGAACACCGTAAAACATAATGATGCGATGGTGGTTGCGACTTGCAGTGGATCGCATTTGAAACGGGCTATGTACATCCTTCTAAAGGCCTGGAAACATACTCTAAGCACGCGCACATCATTCACGCAATAACGCTCACATTCATCAGCTATATTATAAGGGTTACTTTCATTAAAACTGTCGTAGTATCGATCAAAGTCTTCACGTTCATCCATGCAGTCAAAATAATGTTTGGGGGGTGGTGGGCCTACGTAGTTTAAAGTCTCGCTGGTGAGGAAAGTGTATGGGAAGTATCCTTTGGAAACTTCAGCTGCTACTCCCATCACCTTGGGTAGCTTTGCTAATTTACAAGGTGTGAATAATAAAGTATCTTTAAATTGTACATTGCCTCTTATCTGCATCTGTATTAATTTGTTGCCTCTTTTCAATGGATCACCTGTAAATATCTCAGAGGATTCGTGTTCAAGCAACTCCTTATAAAGGAACTGCGTGTCAAACTTTGCCCCGTTATGGGCGAGAATATACACAGTCATTTTTTTGAACTTGTCGGCTAACTTGACAATATAGGACACAAATAGTTTCACAGGACTATCGCTGACATTCGTTTTAAAACGTTTGTCCGTTTACCACATTTGGGGCACTCGTCACATTTGATATCCATACACTCATCACAGATAGTCTGGCTCACAAGTAAATGTGGAATTACCTCTTTGGTTTCAGCGTTCGTATATGTTTCTATATCGTAGTATACAGTTATACAAGGGTTATTTTTAGGCTTAGCATCTTTCATATAACATACATGCTTTACTCCATCCGCCTTATATTCCTCCTGGCATGTAGGGCAGTGAATTACGTCACACTTGTGCTTAAATTTTCCCCAATTATCCATTGTGTGAAACATACCACATTCACAGATTCTCATTTTCCTGCACGTGCCAATTGATTTATGGAAATCAAAAAAGCTATTATTGAAAAATGTGCGTCTACACACATCACAGTCTCTCTTCTCAGCTTCAACTACACGGCTTTCACATTTGGTGCTTTTTCACTGCTCACATACCATGTGGCATTCTTTACAATGTCTCACTATATCATCCGCAAACTCGAGGCACCCCTTACACAAATCATGATGTCTCCCATATTTTCGACTTTTGTCATAACTCGCGTAAAGCCACCTTATATTACGGATGGGGAGATACCTAAAATAAGTAGGGGCCTTGTACGATCTCTCACACAGCTTTTAAAAACATACACAGTCCTACGACGATCATCCAACCCAAACACAACTATGCGGACATTCATTTCCTGTTCTACCCTTCTCAGCTCTTCAGGACCCATATTACAGTCAAATTCAAGTTCACAGTCTACAGCTAGTTTACGGGCATGCTCCACGACTGTAGGCAACCAAATTTTTTGAGTTCGTGTATTTTGTACAGTAAACATACGTGCTAAGAGTACTGCTATAAAGCCGCAACCACGATCGACGTTTATATGCCGTCTATAAATAGCTTGAGAATTGAAGTTAAGAGTATACGGTATGGCACTATGACCCGCAACACGGTATACATGGTCAATATTTACCGTGAAGTTGTCCATATTGAAGGCTATACTACTTTGGGCGGCTTGCATTATACGCCCTAATATATATTCTACATCTTCAGCCGCCAAACGTCTAAATGGCACTATCACCCAATAATCGTCTACATCACCGTCATCTGACCCGAATCCAAAGGACAGACTCGTCCTGACTTCACGCTCGTCACGATTCTGAAGAGCAAACTCTATAATATGCTCTACAACCCGGCGTAGTCCGCGCTCAATTCCACTGCTATACATGACTCTAGGGTCGACCCTGACTCTATACCGATTTCTAGTCAAGGCTGGGGTGGGGGCTGCGGATCGCACCAATTCAGCGTTATACCATCCTCAACAGAACGGGGGGCGGCGGATGAATTAGTGGATATATTAGCGGAAGGTGCTGCTGATGGGGGCCCTGTTGCGTAGGAGGTTGATGGTTGGGGCTCTATTATTGTAGACTTAACAGAACGGGGGGCGGCGGATGAATAAGGGGATATATTAGGTGCTGCTGGGGTGTTGTTGCGTAAGAGGTTGAGGGTTGGGGATCTATTACCGCTGCAACAGACGCGTATTTCGGTCGCTTTATACCTGACGTGGGTATCTCATACCTCCGCTTTGGACGTGTTACCGGTATCGCTGGTGAGGGTTCAGGGGAGGAGATCACAACTACACTCGTCGAGGTCATCCGTAATGATGGGCTGCTCTACCTCATCGTCATTCACGGTTCTGTGGGAGAAGAAATATAAGGATCAGCACTCAAAATTTGTAGTATTTTGTAAATGACTCACTTAGGAGTGTGACGTGTTAGAAATGGACTCTGTAGAAAAATTCAGATTCACGAGCCCATCCACATGTATTATATCTGGACCTACAGGATGTGGTAAAACTGTGTTTATGCTTAAAATCATTAAAGAAAAGGGGATGTTCTCGAAATTTGTGCATAAAGTTATATGGTGCTATTCGACGTATCAATCAGTGTTCAACGAGTACCAAGATGATATTTTGTTCCACAAAGGCGTATATGACGTTAATTCGTTAAAGGGAAATGAACATACAATCATTGTAATTGACGATCTCATGTTGGAGATGGATAAAACGTTTGCCGAGACATTTACAGTATTCTCCCACCATCTTAACATAACGTGTTCTTCATCAATCAGAATCTATTTTTCAAAATAGATACATGCGCGATGTGTCGTTAAATACGCAATATCTAGTCTTATTCGCGCAACGTAGAGATGTATCACAAATTGGGGTATTAGCCAATCAAATGTTCCCGAATCAGCGTAAGGAGTTTTTGGAAGTTTATAAAGAAGCTACAAGCACGCGTTACGGATATTTGCTTTGCGACCTTCATCCGCGAAACACGTTTAGAGTGCTTCTGCGAACGAATATATTTCCAAACGAGCCTGAAACGGTGTATATTCCAGAATGACAAAGAGACTAAAGAAATACCGTGAATTAATAAAAATCTATCATCGACTGCCTCGGGCAATGCAGCAGATGTTTATTAAAATATATCGATGCCGACTTTTTAAAATGCATCTGTGAAATCTGTCTTAACGTTATAAATTGCAATGTATCAATGAAAACCCATCAGAAGGCTCGCCTACGCCGCTACAAGAACATAATACGTGCACTCGCTCGTAAAAGCCAAACTGTAGCGAAGAAAAAACGAATTATTGTACAAACAGGAGGGTCATTTCTCCCCATCTTATTTTCAGTTTTGGGTCCTTTACTGACTAGATTAATATAATGAAGAAAGTGGTAGTGATTCCCCACGAGGTGTACGCCTCACTGCAAAGAGACACGTATCTAGATCCCCGTAAAAGCAGACTTAAAAGAATGGAAAGCGAATTGTTAGCCCTATTAAACAGTGAAAAAACACCTGATGAGAAAAGAATCTTTATACCAAGAAGCTCTGCAGAAATTTCTTCACGAGTACGAAAATTATAAGAGCCCTACAGAGATTCCTGTGGTTATTAGGCACAGCACGGGGGACGATGGCGACATAGGATCTGTACCCGACGACACAGCTGACCGACCAAAAAGATTAGCCACACAACATATCGAACATGTATTAAAAAATACCCTCCCACTTACATTGAGGAGTAAAGGCTTAAGTCTTCATAATCTATTGAATGAGGATCCCGCCATACAATGGACCGATACAGGGAGATCATTGTGGAAGGATCAAAGGTACAGGGATCGAATATCGTAGACATTGTCCATGATCTGGTGAGAAAGTGGGATAGGCCATCACCATCAGGATGGAAGCATATTAAAGCAAGACTACAACAAATAAATGTCCCTAAAACGTTGATAGGAAATCTGAACAGGTTAAAAGACTTGGAACATGCAACGCCTGTGACACAATTGAAGGCGCCGTCACCCCCGGCGGTAACACCTTTGAAGAGGAGCAAGAAGAGGTTAAACCAACCCTACCCACGTGCCTCTAAAATACGCAAATGGCTAACGTTAACTAAACGCTATTATACATTTCTACCCCATCCTCTTACGGCAGCGTAGATAGACTGTACAGAAGTGTTTACGGAGTAGGAAAAAAGATGTTGAAAGATTTTGAGGGAGCAGGACGCTTATACGCTTCATAAGCCTGTGAGAAAAAGGTTTAAAACAGCCAAGACAACGGCTTCCTCGATTGATTCTATTTGGCAAGCAGATTTAACAGACATGCAAAGATATTCTGTGTATAACGATGGTTACCGCTACATTCTATTCATAATAGACGTGTTCTCTAGATATCTGTGGCTAGTTCCTCTGAAAAATAAATCACCTGAAACAGTTGCTAAAGCCACCAAAACGCTAATGTTAAAAGAAAACAGGGTTCCTGGCTATTTTTGTACGGATATGGGAAGGAGTTTATAGGCCGTGCTTTTCAGAATTGTTGACAGAGTTTAATATCAGCTATTACACAACCAATTCTATACATAAGGCTTCTTTAGCTGAAAGAGTTCAGCGCACCATAAAGGAACGCATGCACCGTTATTTTACACATAAAAACACATACAGATTTCTAGACATTCTGGAATCATTGGCATCATCCTACAACCGCTCACACCATCGCACGATTGGGGCAACACCTAACGAAGTTTTAGAAAGAGGTACGCTCCCGAGAAGAGATGGATCACCACCACCACCACCACACTCTGTGCGCTTCAAAATCAATGATTATGTAAGGCTGTCGCGTTCGGGGAATAAATTCGCAAAGGGTTTTGAGCAAGGATGGACACGCGAGATTTTTAAAGTTAGGGCTGTGAGACCTAAAGGTGAGATAATGATGTATTACATTGAAGATTTGAATGGGGAAGAAATCTCAGGAGGCTTTTACCGCGAGGAATTGCAGAAAGTTGCGTTTAATTTAGAAAAAAATGTGTTTAAAATTGAGAAAATTTTAGGAAGCAAAGGTTCAGGAAGGAGAAAAATGTACCTGGTGAAATGGCTAGGGTACCCAGAAAGCTTCAACACCTATATAAAAGCTGATGCAATAATGAAGCTTAAATAGTATGCAACATGGCTCCTAACCATTTCTACGTCACACTCCCGTCCTCCTCGTCCCTGTCTGTACACCCTAACAACACGCTAGCCAACTTTGTAACAGAACTCCATGGGCACATTGAATTGGGTCGTGATTCGTATGAGGTGGGGATATGCGAAATTCAGCTGGACACCGTCTTTTTAAATATTGAACATAAAGAAACCGTTTTTACGATTCTTAGAGACATTGACGAGTGTGAAAAAGCTGGGGTAGCTATGGATGAAACTATGCGCATCGCTCGGACTAAGATTACACGGTATTACAGTACAGAAGTAAGACTAGGGCCGGGTCAATATGGTTCGGCCGAGGATGTTGTGAGAGGCTTAAACGTAAGTTTAAGAAACTCAAACCTTACGAATGATTTAGTATATGAAATCGTAAACAACCCTGCACATACACTAATCCTAAAATCAAAGACTAACAGACGTCTTAAAGAACATAGAAAGTTCAAAATTCTAACCAACGGCCGATATAGCGCAGCCTTCCAAAGAGACACATTTCACGAGACACAGTATAACTTGTCCAGATTAATGTATCAATTGAAGATGGAGAAATTGGCTGAAAGGTCCCCAGACATGTGCTATATTTACAGTAATATAGTGGAGCACCAGTTTGTTGGGGATACCCAGGCACGCCTGCTGCGCATTGCTCACATCCCCAACCATAGAGGAAGGAGTTTGAGTATTACATATGACAGACCCCATTATGTGAATGTCGCAACTAATTTAATAACCAATATCACAATATATATAAGAACGATTGAGGGCGAAAACTTCCCATTCGGTAACGGGAGCTTAACAGTGAAGCTACACTTTCGACGCACTGAGTTATAATGGATAGAAAGCCTTTCACCGTCTATCGAGGGATGCGATACCAGCGCGGTAGTGGACTTGGATCCATTTTTTCATCCATACTACGTACGGCTGTTCCTTTGCTGAAGAGGGTGCCAGATACCTTGGAAGGAAAGCGCTACAATCAGGTTAACACTGCAGAAGACATATTGGCCGGGGCTAAACCTAAAGAGCTCTAAAAAAACATTTAAAGCGTACACGGACGAAATCATCAAAGATGCAAAGAGAAAAATGCGTGGTGGCGGGAAGAAGAAGAGGGCTCCCCGGAAGAAGAAGGGGTCACGTGGTATTAAACGTAAAAGGCTATCAAAAAAGAAATGCTGTAAGCGAATGAAACCTATGGTTGACCACTTTTTTGACTGATATAAGCTAAGGATATTGATCTCATGAATCATAGTTTGTTTACCACTTGTCGAGAGAGGAGTCACTATTTCGCCATGGCACGCTTCATCCACCCATGTAGTTCACAATGCTGTAAATCGGAGCTGTCCTTTTTTGAGCTCCCGCCAACCCAAGTTTCTATTGAGCACAGTGACTTTATTACAATTAACCCTTTAAACACAATTAGTTCACCGAGTGCACCTATAGAATTCGTGATACCCAGCTCAGGTCCTTACTTTTTTGATCCAAGCTGTGTGCACATGTACGCTAAGCTACGTATAGCCCATTCTGATGGAACGGTCTGCGATGACAAATATGCTGTATACCCTGAAACAAACTTTCTGCACGCCATATTCAACCAGTGTGACGTATATTTAAATCAGACCAACATATCGGCAGGCACGGGGTACTATCATCTACGAGCCTATTTGGAAAATGTCCTCAACTTTTCCAAAGAAGCGAAGGCTACCTTTTTAAGTGCGGAGGGATATTATCAAACTAAAGATGAAAATAGTATAAAGGACAAATTTAAAAATTCTAAAAAGAAAATATACGAGTGTTTTGGACGGTTGCACACAGATTTCACTTTCCAGGAGAAGTTGCTTGTGAACGGGGTGGATATGAAAATAAAGCTCACCCGCACGAGTCCTGAGATCTGCTTAAATCTGGATGCGAATCAAGAAGAGGGTGCAAAGTCCGTTGTGGTTCACATTATGGACACATACCTCCGCGTACGGCGAGTGAAATTAAGTTCACCAAAACAACTAGAAATTGAGAAAAATTACTAAACGCTACAGTGAAATATCCTATTAACAGAGTGCAGATCAAACTATATACGGTTCCTGCAGGGTTGGCATCGAAGCAGATAGAAAACATTGCCCTGGGAAATCTTCCTAAAAGGATATTAATCGGCATGCAGGACCACGCTTCGGTGAATGGAAAATATAAAAAGAGTGCCTTTAAATTCGAGAATTTCGGACTTAAAAATATAACTCTATACGTTAATGGCACTGCTTTGGGTGGAACAATGGGTACGGACTATTCATCAGACGCTGTGTTACCTCTTTGTGCCAGAGCCTATAGTAATCTGACCCATATTGCAGGTGATTGTGATGAGCTTGGTAATGGGGTAACGCAGGAAGAATTCATTGATCAATTTAACCTTTACCCGTTTGACATTACACCTGACTTATCTGCTAGCGTAAATACCCATTTAACCCCACAGCAGAGCGGTAACATCTCAGTGCGGCTGGAATTCGCCAAGCCTATAGACGCTCCTATTAGTGTACTAGTATATCTCGAATCGCAAGCCCTAATAGAAGTAGATAGATTTAGAAGCGTTATCACTGACTTTTAAAATGGATGCTAATACACTTCAGAAAGTAATGGAGCGAGTCACACGTTCCAAATTTATCGGCGTGTTTGCGAAGAATGAAACATTGAGTTTGCCAAGTACGCGAGAATGCGGTAGTCTTATTGTGAACACAGACATCATCGGTAATGAAGGGATTCACTGGATCGCTGTCTATTTTAAAAATAGACAGCGCCTGTACTATTTTGATTCACTCGGTACTCAACCCTGGAGTGACCCTATTATTGTAAAATTTCTCGCTCAGTTACATATTCCCGAAGTTGTGTGGACCCCATTTCGCATGCAAGGATATTTTACTAATGTTTGCGGAATGTACTGTGTCTCATTTCTCATGCATATGTCAAATGATAAAGAATTTATAAATTTTTTAAATTTATTTGACCCGTGTCACACTCGCCGAAACGATGAAATGGTATGCAGACAGATAAAAAACCGTTTTCCAATTGTACGTACTCGTTGTATATTATAATGTTTTTGTTCGTATATTTGTAACGGTATATTCGTTTATTGTACTGATTTCTTTCATTTAATAAATTTATGAAAATATATTGGTCTTCTTATCCCAAAAAGATCGAAAAACACTTACATTATTTCGGTGTGACATTGTTGACTGATCAGTATACCCTCCCTATTCCGAGATTCTTCAAAAGATTGTATAACTCGTGTCAAATCCTCATCGGACCTTAAAGGAATAATGCTTTTAAAACATATACAGAGTATACAGACAGACAGATCCCCATTATGTGAAGATATCTTTGGTTCGAGGAGTGAACGCCATAAAAATTTCGATTTTAGCATAATGGGGAAATAACACTGATTGACATTTTTGGCGAGTATCTATTTGACGAGATACTACAACTCTCCATATATATATAAAATTCTAATTATAGACACTTACATTTCTATGGTAGTCCCTTGCGTCGGGTTGTAAGGAGCGTCACTGCAAATATCTTCTACGGTTTGCGTTGAAAATAATTCGCCACGATCAATCGCATTGAAAAGACTAATTGCGGTTAATGCTGCAGTATCACGTTCTTCATACAAGTCTGGGGAGACGTACAGGTCCATGGTGGAGGATGTGTGACACTGCTGACTGATCAGTATATCATCCATATTCCGAGGTTCTTCAAAAGATTGTATAACACGTGTCAAATCCTCATCGGACCTTAAAGGAATAATGCTTTTAAAACATATACAGAGTATACAGACAGATCCCCATTATGTGAAGATATCTTTGGTTCGATTACCAATTTCGATTTTAGCATGATGGGGAAATAACATTGATTGACATTTTTTACTAGTATCTATTTGACGAAATACTACAACTCTCCATATATATATAAAATCGAATTATGGACACTTACATTTCTATGGTAGTCCCTTGCGTCGGATTGTAAGGAGCTTCACTGCAAATATCTTCTACGGTTTGCGTTGAAAATAAGTCGTCACGATCAATCGCGTTAAAAAGACTAACTGCAGTTAATGCTGCAGTATCACTTTCTTCATACAAATCTGGGGAGACGTACAGGTCCATGGTTGAGGAATGATTATTCACTGATGCGAAAATAGCTACTGTTACTCCCAACTGAAAAATATCCCCTTTTATATGCACATTCGCCAAGCTCCGCCCAAAAGACCAGATGTTCGTCGTGATTGGCTGCCGATGTAGCTGGGTGGAGCTATGACGTGTACCATTCCGCTATAACGGGTACGGACGAGTAATTGCATCTTTATATTTTCACTAATAGATTTAATGCTCTTATTCTCCTTTGAAAATTATTTGGTGATTCGTATAGAACTTTTGATATTGATTCCAAATATGGTTTCAGAAGTTTTCTATCACCCATAGTTTTCGAGAAAATAATATTTCCATTTACTCAGTTTCCCGCATCATTAGTCACTAATGTAATCGAGAGGGTATAAAGAAATATATCATAATTATATTTTAAAAATAACATTCGGTTTCAACGTTAAACTGTGGGTCTAAGGTCCGCCCGAATTGTTCATTCTGACGAAGGTCAAGCTTTCCACTCCACCTTAGACCTACAGTTTAACTCCGAACCATCAACAGCCCAGCGTCTTAACCACTAGGACACGTAGGGTACCCATTTATCTGCCAACCACTTTCTTTGTTCCACTCCACCTTAGACCTACAGTTTAACTCCGAACCATCAACAGCCCAGCGTCTTAACCACTAGGACACGTAGGGTACCCATTTATCTGCCAACCACTTTCTTTTATTATGTGTAATGACCACCTTAGACCTACAGTTTAACTCCGAACCATCAACAGCCCAGCGTCTTAACCACTAGGACACGTAGGGTACCCATTTATCTGCCAACCACTTTCTTTTATTATGTGTAATGACCACCTTAGACCTACAGTTTAACTCCGAACCATCAACAGCCCAGCGTCTTAACCACTAGGACACGTAGGGTACCCATTTATCTGCCAACCACTTTCTTTTATTATGTGGAATGACCACCTTAGACCTACAGTTTAACTCCGAACCATCAACAGCCCAGCGTCTTAACCACTAGGACACGTAGGGTACCCATTTATCTGCCAAGGAAAAGCGTTCTTATAAACTTGTGTTTAATAATGTAGCTAACGATGAACTCTTTGTGCGTGCTTTTGATTGTATTCTAGACGTATTTAAAGATGACTTACCAACCGGTTGTAAAGTGGGAACAAAAATAGTACTGAACGATATGAAAGCCCTTCATATCGAATACAGGTTTCCCTATACTTTAAGCGGTGAAATATTATTAAGCCGCATATACTGCGTAATGCAGAGCAATAATGATGTAATTGTAAACTCGATTAAGACCGAGTTTAGTATTTTGAAAAAAAAGTGAATTGTATTTATATTTTGCTTGACATTTCTCCTGTACTGATTATACGCATATTTCTATTGAAATGTATATTTATTTGAAAAGTATATTTATTTTATAAATATATCCATAATTGTGTGTGTGTGTATATTTCTCCTGTACTGTTATGTACATATTTCTATTGAAGTGTATATTTATTTGAAATGTATATTTTATTTTATATATATCCATAATTGTGTGTATATATTTCCTGTACTGTTATATGCATATTCCTCAAATGTATATTTATTTTCTATATATTTATAATAAAAAGAATGATGCAATGTTGTTTATTGTTATGCCTTCTACACCGGTATTCGAAATATAATAATGTATACAGTGGTATTGCGGTATCTGGCAATATTTAAGCCTTCTAAGCGAACTGGCTGATTAGGCGTATATAATAATGTATACAATAATACTGCTAAAAGAGGTATCTGGCAACTCAAGCCATTTACAGCCAACTGGCTGATTAGGCGTATATAATATAATAATGTATACAATAATACTGCTAAAAGAGGTATCTGGCAACTCAAGCCATTTACAGCCAACTGGCTGATTAGGCTTATATAATAATAATGTATACAATGGTACTGCTAAAAAGAGGTATCTGACAACCATTTACAGCCAACTGGCTGATTAGGAGTCTATAATAATGTATACAATGGTATCGCGGTATCTGGCAACTCAAGCCATTTACGCCAACTGGCTGATTAGGAGCCTATAAAACAACGCCAACTCGGCTGAAGTCTTAATGTGCACTTGGCTCCTGCCAGGTGAACACCTCTCCTCCTTTCTCTCCTCCTCTCTCTCCTTTCTCTTGGGGATAACGCCGCCTCCAAGTTCCCCCCACCCCCCTTTGCAACAACCCACACCCCCCTTTGCAACAACCCCACCCCCTTTGCAACAACCTCCAACCCCTTTTGCAACATTACATAATAACCTGCAACATTCTTGCACTCTCCCCTTTTGCGGCTATACTACTGACTTGGATAGGATTTCAAACTTCGTGGGCTCTAGGGTGGTGCGGGAATCAACTGAATTTACTGACTTAAGTTCATCTTAAATATATGCTCTATTTCCCACATGCTCAAATCGAGAAATTGAAATAAATATAACAAAGAAGGGGAAAAGGCGACCGTCTCTTGGTGACAACGTCTTCTCGACTCTCTCACCGACGCGGTCCCTTCAAAAGAGACTTCGGATTTCCATCTTCCGTCGGGATAGAATATGTCTCGTCTCTTTTCCTCACGCACCTGGAACTTATTTTATAAGTTTTATTAAATTCCCACTTCTTGTATATTATTTAACTAACTTATTTAACCTATTTTACGATATTAAATTACTTAATTATATAGTCGTAAGGCTAGTGTTCTTCGACACTAGGAGGTGGGCATAGGGTGGCCAATGGCCATTTAAAAAGGAGGACACTGCGTATGTGGCCGTACGTTAATTAACATATATATATTATATATATGTTAACGTACGGCCACATACGCAGTGTCCTCCTTTCTTGAAATTTGGCAATGGCCACCCTAAGGACAGAGTGCTCAAAAGGCGGACTGTCCGCCTAAAGCCGGACGTCTGGCCACCCTAGGTGGGCATCACGTGACGGCCATATAGTGCTTGAGTGGCTGAACGCGATTACAAGTACAGTATGAACGCGACGAAACCTGTTCTTCTGGCTTCGTGTCAAAATTCATGCACTCCTGTAAATTCAATCTAGCGATATTCCCTAACTTTATAATCCATCTATTAAATCTAACTTATGTTTTCCACTTAAGTATTGTAGATTTTATTTTATATTTATTAATAAACCCCCAATATTGATAAGCCATTATAAAAATTTCAAACCTCTACATAAAATACTTTTTCCACAGCTGAGGAAACAATGAGGTATGGTGAAAAAAACGAATATTATAAACTGAAAAATTTCTATTATTCGCATCTTATCAACAAATATGATCAATGTGTCCGCCGTCCTGCTTACATACTAATCTTAACCTTTTCTTCCACGACCACGACATGATACATTTTCTGATTTCTGCTAATGTTATTTTGTCCCAACATTCGAGTATTTTTTTCTTTAATTGCATTTCTGTAAACTTTTCTGTTTGGCCTTCATAAATCTTCTCTGCTAGAGTGTTCCATATACAATAATCCATGGGATTGCACTCAGGTGATTGCGGGGGCCAGTCGTTTTTTCCAATGAAGTTGACTGCATTCTGTTGTAGATAATCTTGTGTGAACTTGCTAATATGAGCTGTAGCACCATCTTGTTGGAGTATGAAATCGTTTCCATAATACAGACGCCGACAATCAGGCAAAAGATTCTCCTCTAAGAGATTTACATAGGTTTCTGAATAATTTTTCTTATTTTCTGAAATAAAATGAATTTTCGTCTTTCCATTCCACGATACACCTGCTAATACCATGATTTTTTTGGAAAACCGACTTGTCTGGTGGTAAAGTCTCGATGGAGGAATGTCCTTCTTACGCCGACCATAAACAACATCGTTCCGGGAGTTTCGAGCAATCTCGATGGTGAAATCTTTTTCATCTGTAAAAACTACTTTTTTAACATCATTGGACGAAAATCTATCAGGCAATTTTCTACAACGAATTTTTCTTTTAGCTCTTACATTGCTGTCGCGTCTTGAAACACGGATCCTTTTAAATGCTTTAAGTCCTATCGTTCTCTGCATCTTTGTATGGAACTTCGACTGATACCTAAATTTCTTGCAATTTTCCTCTGAGAGCAGTGTGACCCAGGTCGATTCTCTTGAGATAGACTCATCATTTCGATCATTGCTATATTGTCTTGAGTGTAAACTGTTTTAGGCCGACCAATTCCACGCTTCCGTGCCGTCGAACCGGTTGCTTTAAGTTTTTTAATTATTCTATTCACAGACGTAACATTACAAGTTATTCTTGGAAATTCCCTCAAAATTCTTGCCCCAATCCATCTTTTTTCCAAGAGACACTTCAGTCACCGCTTTTTCACGGTTAGTTAGAACCATAATTTGAAGGGTAAGTTTAAAACACAGTATTTAAGATGGGCGTAGCCTATATCATCTGACGTTTTTCAGAGACTAACAGATTACACAGGTCAACAAAAAAACTTTTTTTTTTGTTGCCAAGGAAATTCGTACGAATTTAGGGTATTTTGGGGTTGCTGAATTCCAAAATGAAAGTAGTTTTTCCGATTTGGCTCTAGTTCTTGAGATAATGAATACCCTCAATTAATAGGAAACGTAACCATAACGCGTGCATATGGGAAACTACCGGAACATTCTAGATGGTGAGACCGAATAAAATGCCATTATGTATTTCATGTGTTTACTTTTGTATGATTTGAGACAATTTCAATGCGATTTGTAAGTAGGCTCCGCCTGAACATTAATTTTTTTTGCATTTTTACGTGTTTCAATGGGGTACCAATTATCTCATAAATTAGAGCCAATCTAGCAAAACCGATGTCATATTCGGAATCAGCACCACAAAGTTACCCCAAAATCACTCTAATATGATTGGCAATAAAATGAGTGTTGACCAGTGTTAATGAGATTATCCATAGGCTAAGGAAACTACTACAAGTCTTAGAATAGTTGCCAGGTACAGCTATACACATTTGGGATTTAGGATATTCGTTTTTTTCACTATACCTCATTGTTCCCTCAGCTGTGGAAAAAGTATTTTATGTAGAGGTCTGAAATTTTTATGATGGCTTATCAATACATTGAGGTAAAAGTTTTGTAAATTTTGGAAGTGTAAACTGCATATTTTTGAAGTTACTGATGTTCAAATCTCAAGGCGTTTTTTTTATGCCACCCGATATATATATATATAGTGGCCTGTTAACAGTAGGTCCGCTATAATAAAGTAGTTGAGTCAAAATAAAATATTTAAACAGGGCTACCAATTTGGTCTTTCGACCAGATAAACAATATACTTGTATTTAATAAAGGAGACAAAAAGGGCCTTGTAGTTTTCGTTTAATAAGCAAAATTAAATGACTTATTTGTTTACAGTGAATAAGTTATTTACACAGAATTGTGCAATATTATAACTAATGATTATTGACAATAAAGAGTGATTTCAAACAGATCAAGAATTAAATAATACAATGGTGCTTAGAACAATACTTTTTTTTCCTTTTATTTAGCAATGATCTATTAAGTCGCACTTCCTGTCCTATTCACTTCTATGCTAATGACTCCACTCTTCACTTCTCCGCCCGCTACACAAAGCGTTCCTCTCAACAGTCACTCCATAATTCACGTAGGACGGCTATAGAACACCTGACCTCTGATCTTTCTGCTATCTCTGATTGGGGCAGAGAAAACCTTATGGCTTTCAATGCCTCAAAAACTCAGTTCTTCCATCTGTCTACTCGTCACAATCTCCCCCACGACTATCCCCTTACCTTCAACAATACACAACTCAATCCTTCCACATCTCTTAACATTCTTGGCGTTTCTTTTTCTCGTGAGCTTTCCTGGAGTGAGTGAAGCAAAGAATCGTACGAATGAGTTCGAGTGGTCTTGGGATTGCCTTCGAGAGAGAAAGTCTTCTGTGTTGAAAGCCGGAAAACAAACGCAAGTGGAGGGTGAATTAAAGCGGACTCACGCTTTTACGGTCGCTCTGAAAGCGTGACGGTTTGGCGCGAACTTTTTGAGTCATGCAGGGGCGTACCTAAAGCATTTGGCACCCGGGGCGGATCCTTCCTTTGGCACCTCCCATAAATAATTTAAAAATTTAAACAGAAAAATATATGTTTGCAAGTAGATTTTTAAAGTCAAAAGGTATAAAGCATGAACATGCATAACAAGCATGAACTATTATGACTTGAAATACATTAACTGAACAAATTGTCTGTGATTATTATTATTATTATTATTATTGTTATTATTATTAGCTTTTTGGGGGGGGGGTTTAAGTGCAAACACGACTCCTAAAAAAGCAGAAAACTATGAGCATTACTCACAAATAACTAGACCACTGACAAAATGAAAATTAACAGTATATTCAGTAAATAAAGAATTAAAATAAATCACGACATCACGACGATGCATTTACCGGGTATTATAACATCACGACGATGCATTTATAAACACTTAAACATCACTATGATACCACATTGTCAAAAATTATTGGACACTGATGACTAAAACGTCAACAAACGTTCGCCTTTCGACGTAATTTTTATCAAATATTTAATTTTTCGTTTGTAAATTTTGTATTGACAATAAAAATAAAAATTTATTTTATAGTGGAAATTAACATTAAGCTGTTGTAATAGTTTGAACATTTTAAATTTTTTTTTCTTACTTTGGCGAATTTTTCATTTGGTTTGAAAACTTGTACTAGTATTTCAACTCTCCCGATGGCACCCCCCTCCTGGCTGTCACCCGGGGCGGACCGCCCACCTCGCACCCCCCTTAGTACGCCACTGGAATCATGGTAACATCTGCATTTTCATGTGGGCTTCTGCCCACATGTTCGGATTTCACCACTTTGTTTACTTCAAGCCTTAAGGGAAGAGGCGAGATAAGGAATTTCCGGAATGTCGCTACAAGTAGTTCCTCTGCAGAGACTGAAAGGAACGGTGCAAAAGGAATTAACATCTCGGGGGGAAACTGACACAGCAACTCCGAGTTCTGACGCTAGGCTTGGCATTTGGTGGGGTTTCTGTCGCTGGAGGGGGGGGGGGGTTGAAGTGTCAGCTTGCAACGGAGAGTTCAGGGGTGGGGGTGCTGCTGAAGTGGAATGCGCCAGATCCTCATGGGGATGGGGGTCGTCCTCGAAGTACGCCAGCTTCAGACGGTCGATCGTCACCGCGTCTTTGCGTCCAGCACGATCGAGAGTGAAAGTTTTATCACTTCTCTGCAGTACTGCGAAAGGCTTGTCGTATGGGTGTTGCAAAGGAGAGTGGATGGATTCGTTCCTGACGAAGACGTGGGTACAGGAGGACAGCCCGGCAGGGATGTAAGTACAACGATTACTGGGGTAGCCGGGAAAAATCGGACGAAATTCAAGTATGGCCGTCCGTAAGTCGTTGGCATAAGTACTCCCACCCACAGAAGAGTGTACTCTTGACAAAGTGAAGAATTCACCGAGGAGTCGCAGTGAAATACCGTACACAAATTCGGCCAAAGTGCACCGAAGGTCTGCCTTGAGCATTGCACGTACTCCAAGGAGGACGAGGGAGAGGGCGTCGGTCCAACATGGACCGGAAGTGGTCATCCTCAAGGACGCTTTCAGGTGGCGGTGGAGCTGTTCGAAGAGGCCACTGGCCATTGGTCTATATGCAGTGGTTCGAATCCGGGAGCAGCCTAAAAGACGTGTCAGGTTTCCTCCATAGGACGGATTCGAATTGGCGACCACGGTTAGTGGTGATTGTAGAGGGGACGCCGAAACGTGAAATCCAACCACTGACGAAAGAACGGGCGGCGGACTCCGCTGTGATATTCAGTATGGGGATCGCCTCCGGCCAACGCGTAAAGCGGTCAATGCATGTCAGGAGGTGCGTGTAGTCATCGGATGGGGGAAAGGGGCCGACGAGATCCAGATTTACACGATCGAAAAGTGCGTCAGAGAGGGAGAGGTTGAAAGCAGTCAAAGGGACTGAAGTGTGACGATGAATTTTGGCCCTCTGGCATTTTATGCATGCAAGGACCCAGTGGAGGTCAGGCTTGTGACTCGGCCTATGAATTGGCTTCCTGAAGAAAAGAGTTGCTTTCTTGAGCTCTCCATCTCGCATATCGGGATGCGTCTGGCTCATCTAGGATTGCCCTGGGCCAGCTGGCTAGTCTTTTTTATGAATGTTCACACACACACACACACACACACGTATACATTAGGGTGGATCACTTTTCACTTTTTAAAAAATTATAGCTGGTCAAAGTTTTTCCCATGATTTGGTTCAGTGGAAGTACACTGACACCATTTTTACCAAAATCGATCAATATTTAGGGGTCGCGCATCGACCTTGAAAATTTCAATTTTGGAAATTTGGCCAAATTGACAATTTTTTACTGAATAAAGATAAATCATCAAATGACCATATTTTCTGAATCCTCTCAGTGAAAGAAATCCTCTCAGATACTTACCAAGTTGATCGGACAAGTGGTTTAGAAGTTACACTCACCTAGAAATAACATTAAAATTTAAAATACCGTATTTGTCCCCCGTTATGGACGTAATTATAGCATCAGTAGCTGGCGCATCCTAAAATCCCAATTACACGGTGGCCAATGTTCTGGCATTTTGGAACATGGCACGTATAAAGACGATCACGAGGCGTAACTGCGAAAGAAAACTGGAGTTACTGTGGGAAGAGTGGCGCTCGCTGCAGAAGAGCAAGATGAGAGACAGTGACGCGGGAAAAGGCAGGGAGAAGTTTTCAGAAAATCTGAACAAGCTCTGGGACATCGGAGCTCCCGATGCTATTGAAGAGACAGAAAAGTCGACTGCTCTCAGACAACAACAAACAAGAAGATATTAAATTTTATGAGGATCAACGGGGCCTGCGCCAGGCAACAATGAGTGGGAATGATAAAGTGTTCGTTGTCAAGAGAAAACGGCAACTCTCAAGACAACAATCTCGTGATGAGCCAGGCACCTCAAAAACGAAATTAGGAACCGAAGCTGAGAGCGACGATGAATCTATAGAAAGCAGATCATCGGGCAACTCCGAATCACAGCTAGAACCACCATACCGACAGCCGAGAGAATCAACTGTATCAATCAGCCTTCCTCACCGCATCCTCAATGCACCGACTGTTATTGAAGTGGCTGATCGCTTCCGGATGTCGAATAATCAGGTGTGTATACATCAGTAATGATCTTTCCTTGACAAAGATATAATAGACGTAACGACGGAAAATTTAGTGATTATTTTGTCACACAAACCATACGCATCCTTGTCAATTTCCTTTCAATTTCGCACATAGGTGGCAAGTGTCGTGGCGGCAGTCCTACGTTCGGCAGATCCGCCCGCAGACCTGGACAAATTCAATATCTCGAAGGACACGTCTCGCCGTGGAAGAGTGGCACATCGTTGTGAAGTGTCGACAGCTGTGCAGAAATCCTTCGTATCTCGGAGGCATGCTGTCGTCCACTGGGACGGTAAAGTAATCAAGGTCAGTTTTGCCCTCACCGTGGACGACAGTGAATTAACATGTTCCAATGACGACAGTGGATTGACATATTCCAGTGGACGATAATGGATTGGCATGTATGACATACGTTTCAGGACTCTCTTGGATCATTGGAGCACAGCCAGGCGATTCTCATCTCCGGAGCTCCCCAATGCACAGAAGGAAAGTTGCTGGCCGTTCCAACTGTTGCTGACGGCACCGGTCTGTCCCAGGCCCAGGCGACCTTTCGTGCTTTCAAAGACTGGGGATGCGAGAACAACGTGATTGGACTGTGCTTCGACACAACTTCCTCCAATACGGGGAGGGTGCAGGGTGCGGTGGTCCGGCTGGAGAACATGCTTGGTAAACCGCTCTTCCAGCTGGGCTGTCGCCATCACGTTATGGAGCTCATCGTGGGGGCAGTGGTCATCACTGCGTTTGGAAGAACCACAGCACCAACTGAACCTTTGTTCCAGTATCTGAGGAGAAGGTGAATTTCAAGTCTAAGGCGCATTTGTTTTCTCCAATGATTTTTTGCCTTCAGAGCAATTGAGATATCAGCGTCCTTCTACTAATGATGTTAATAGCAGTCGAAAAGGGAAACTTCAGTCGTTTTCATGCAATATTTTCATAACTCCCCTTTCAGGTGGGACAAGCTCGACCTCTCGACTTATCGCGAGCTGGAGATCGAGTATTTGGCGGAGGTGACGTGGCTGATGGAGCTCCGAGATGAGGCAGTCAAGTTCCTCGGCACCGCTTCTGGTCTTGTCAGAGAAGACTACCGAGAAGTGGCGGAGATTACACTCCTGGTACTCGGGGCCCAGCCACGTCGTGGCACACACTTCATGCGCCCAGGAACCTACCATCATGCGAGGTGGATGGCCAAGGTTGGTATTTTGAATTAGAAGTTAAATATTGTATTGCCTTCTGCAAACAGCCATTTGAAGTCCCTACCAGAAAAAAATAAGATAAATAATTTACCATTAAACAAACTTATATGGAGTGGTATCGGTATTTATACATCACAGTGCATATTCGTTTCAGATCATCTACTACACGAAGCTCCTGATGTTCAGCGGTCAGCTGGAGTTCGACGACGAGCTGGTACAGAAACTTCAGAGAGTGGTACTATTTACTGCACTCCTCTACGCACCTGCCTGGCTGGCGGCTCCTGTCGCAGCTGATGCCCCGCTGAATGACCTTGTGTTGTACCAGCGTCTTCTGCAGTACAGGGCTGTGGATCGCGAGATTGCAGAGGCTTCACTGGCAGTGATCAGGCGGCACTTGTGGTATCTGAGGCCTCAGACCGTCGTTTTCGCCCTCTGCAGTGACAAAGTGGAAGACACTGTGAAGCACGAGATGGCAAAGAAGCTGTGCCGCCTCGCTGTGCCCGAGGACTTCACGTATGACAACGACTCGGTTGATGACACAACGCGCCTTCCGGACCTGATCGATGAGTCATCGTGGTTCGTGTTCACAGGCCTGCAGGTGTGCGCGTCTACGTGGCTCACTCTGCCGGTGAATAAGTGGGATCAAGATAAGAACTACTGTGATCTGAAGAATGTCATCTCGCATCTGAAAGTTACCAACGACGTGGCAGAGAGAGGGATAAAACTGATAGAAGATTACGCGAACACTGTCACAAAAGACGAGTCACAGCTGCAGGGTCTTCTTCAGCTCGTGGAAAAGAGCCGGAAAGAACTCGGTGACTTCAAGAAGTCGTCACTTGCCAAGATGACGTAGCGCAGAGGGAAAGGGAGTTAGCAGAGAGAGTACATGGCGCACGCCTTAAGATGACGTGTGTTCTAACCACGATTCATACAGTTTTTGAACATAGTTAGGGGCACCGGAGTAAGTGCCTTTAGTGATATCGGTAAACCGTTTTAATACAAAATACATTTGAACTTTCCTTATTCGTTTTATCTTATCCTAAAAAGCAGACAATGGCAG
Organism: Bathynomus jamesi; assembly: GCA_023014485.1. NCBI lineage: Eukaryota > Metazoa > Arthropoda > Malacostraca > Isopoda > Cirolanidae > Bathynomus > Bathynomus jamesi. The sequence goes on from JAJOZX010001816.1 coordinate 644,461, forward strand.
ACAGCATATGGAGGTACGGGGACAAATACGGTATTTTAAATTTTAATGCTATCTCAAGGTGAGTATAACTTCTAAACCACTTGTCCGATCAATTGGTAAGTATCTGACAGGATTTCTTTCACTGAGAGGATTCAGAAAATATGGTCATTTGATGATTTATCTTTATTCAGTAAAAAATTGTCAATTTGGCCAAATTTCCAAAATTGAAATTTTCAAGGTCGATGCGCGACCCCCTAAATATTGATCGATTTTGGTAAAAATGGTGTCAGTGTACTTCCACTGAACCAAATCATGGGAAAAACTTTGACCAGCTATAATCTTTTAAAAAAAGTGAAAAGTGATCCACCCTAGTGGACTCACTGATACGAGATAAATGTTTTTGAAGACCCGATATCTGAATTTTGTTTAGTTTAGCATTCCATGATATATTTTTACTTCATTTTTATTAAAAATTTCGAAAATAAAGACTACCTCCTCGCTTCCGAGTAAAAATGCGCGTCCAATCAGCATGTACTACAACTCATTTTGATCTAATATAACTAATTAGGTCTAAGAAGTTAGTGCTGTGGAGGTAGTTATTTTTCACCACTCATCCTTCTTAATCTGTCAAACTCTTTTCTCCGTTGGGCTCCTCCGACCACAATCTTATATCTGTTTCCTGTCCTATCGCTCCAATTTGGCATCTGCATCCTCCCAAGAGTGCGTTTGGCACTTTGACGTCACTGATTGTGAGACCCTTAGGCAGTACTTCTGTGATTTCCCATGGACTGATTACAGCTTCCGTGGTCGGAGCCCCTCCGAGTGTGTTGAGCGCATCGCGGAGATGATTCTCTTGGGCATGAAGGCATATATTCCACATTTTATTCCTACCACTAATGCAAAATAACGTTGCTTTAACTTTGCTTGTTCTAATGCTATCCACAACAGAGAGGTTTTCAGATGATACCATCGCCATCCAGCTTCTGACTCTCACTTACCTTTATATTTCTGACTGGAATCGTGCAAAATCTGTTTTTCGACTCGCCAAAAATTCCTTCACCAAACGAAAATATGAAAACCTATCTAATTCTAATTTTTCTCGCTCTTTCTGGCACCTAGCCAAGAACCTTTCCAACAACTTTACTTCTTTTTTCCCTCCTCTTTTTCATTCCCACGACTCAGTTGCCATCTCTTCTCCTGATAAAGCTGAACTCTTCGCTCAAACTTTCGCCTCCAACTTAATCCTGGGCGATTCCGGTGCTGTTCCTCCATCTCCTCCCTTACATACTCTTACAGTATGTCTGAAATTAGAATTTCTTCTAAAGATATTTTTTCCGCCTTGTCTGGGCTGAACTCCAGGAAGGCGAGTCTTGATGGTGTCTGTCCTGTTGTTCTCAAGAACTGTGCTTCTCTCCTGAAACCCTGCCAAGGCAAACTCTTTCGCCTTGGTCTTTCGTCTGATACTTTTCCTTCCTGTTGGAAGTTCGTTTTCATTCAGCCTGTTCCAAAAAAAGGGAAACTCTCTCAACCCTCCCACTATTGTCCCTTTGCTTTGAGTTATTGTCTTTCTAAAGTTTTTGAATCTATACTTAATAGGAAGATTCTTTTTTAATGCAGGAAGGAGGGGCCAAGGGCAAATGCCCGCAAAAGCGCCTCCCCCATAGAAGAAGAATAAAGCCAAAATCAAGGTCCAGGGTTTTCGAGATGCTTGGACATGGGAGGTCATAGACAAGATGAAAGATGGTTTGAGGAATATTGTTCCAGAGTTGACCGGTTGAGTAGATGAAAGATTGAAAATACTGATTAACCCTTGCGTTAGAAAGTTGGAAGAAAAGGAATGAGAGTGTGTAGAAACTCTGGTGCTGCGTGCTCTCCTTAAAGGAGAGGGCATGCAGTTGGAGAGTTCAGAAGAGCAATGTCCGATATAATAACGATAGTAAAGAGACGGTGTGGCAACATTGCGGCGAAGAGAGAGAGATTGAAAACAGTCAGGAACAGGCGGGGAATTGATAAGACAAAAAGCTTTTGATTCCACCCGGTCAAGTACGGCCGTGTGGGCTCAGCCACCTCACACGTGAGACGCATACTCCATGCAGGGGTGAACAAGACCCCTGTACAGAGACAGCAACTGAGTGGGGGTGAAAAAACGTGCAGGCGGTACAGCACACCTAACCTCTTAGAAGCTGTTTTGGAAAGAGAGTAAATGTGATATTTTGAGGAAAGATCACAAGAAAATGAAATGCCAAAAATGTTAAGAGAAGAGGAAGGATTGAGTTTTGTGTTGTTGAAGGTAAGGGAAGATTGTGACGAGTAGACAGAAGGAGGAACTGAGTTTCTGAGGCATTGAAAGCCACATGGTTTTCTCTGCCCCAGTCAGAGATAGCAGAAAGATCAGAGGTCAGGTGTTCCATAGCCGTACTACGCGAATCATAGAGTAACTGCTGTGAGGGACGCTTTGGGAAGCGGGTGGAGAAGTGAAGAGTGGAATCATCGGCATAGGAGTGAATAGGACAGACAGGAAGTGCGAATTAAAAGATTATTAATAAATAAAAGGAAAAGAGGGTGACTGTTGATAGCTTTAGAAGAAGAACTTTGGCCATCTAAAACCGCAGCTATAGATCGGCCCGAAAGAAAATTAGAGATGAAGGCACAGATAGAAGGATAGAAATGGAAGGAGGGCAGTTTGGAAATTAAAGATTTGCGCAAGTCCCTATCAAAAACGTTGTTATGTCAAGCGCAATAGCAAAAGTTTCACCTAAATTCTGAAAGGAGGATGACCAAGAGTCAGAGAGATAGGCAAGAAGATTGCCAGTAAAGCATCCCTTGCGGAACCCATACTGACGACCTGAAAGAAGATTGTGAGAAGAGAGGTGTTTAAGAATCTTCCTTTAAGGATAGATTGAAAAACTTTGGAAAGGCAAGGAATCAAAGCAATTGGACGATAGTTGGAGGGTTGAGAGCAGTCCCCCTTCTTTGGGACAGGCTGAATGAGCATCCAAAGGGCGGACTGGAGCAACAGAACAGGAGACAGATATAAAATTGTGGTCAGAGGAGCCCAACGGAGAAAAAAGTTTTACAGAGTCAGAAGAAGGATGAGAGATAAGAAATAGATCCAGAATGTTGGGCCTATCGCCAAGGCGATCGGGTATACGAGTAGGGTGCTGTACAATGCTGTACAATCTGCTCTATGTCATTTAGGATAGAAAAGTTTTAAGCTAGTTCACCAAGGATGTCAGTGAAATGGGAGGAAAGCCAAAGGTGGTGGTGAACATTAATATCCTAAAATGGGGATTTCAGCAAAGGGAGAGCGGGAAAGAATGTATTCCACTTTGGAAGTGAGGTAGTCAAAGAATTTTGGATAATCAGTTGAATTAGGGGAAACGTAAACAGCGCAGATGTATTTAGTTTGAGATTGGCAACTAAGCCGAAGCTAGAGGATATAGAAATCAAAAGATTTGAGTTTGGGAATACGAGAACAAGTTAGGTCATTGCGTACATAAACGCAACATCCACCTTTGGAGTGAAAATGAAAATGAAAATGTTTATTGGCAGACTATAGTCCATATGACAAATATTAATAATACAATGACAGTTCACATACTAAGGATAGAAATATATACAATTAATTAGAAATAATACAGTACAGTAATGTAGAAGTTAAGTGGAGCTACAGACAGACGTTTTCGTACCATGAATTCCATAGCTTAGAAGACAAACGGCAGGACTCCTGGATAGCTTGGATAATCGGGTTGGTTGATTTTTTAATTCTTTGCACTAGACTTTGAGCACATCTTGTTACCTCCAGGAAGCTCGGGACATTGCGGGTAGCAAACATTTGCGAAGCTGAGCATCTCGGGGGTAATTTATTTAGGAGTTTAAAAGACCTGTTGTACAGCAAATTTAGGGTTCTGCTAGAACCTTTTTTATAATTCACCTAGAGTTGCTGTCCGTATATATTACTGCAGAAAGTGCGAAAGAGAGTGTCTTTAGCTTCACTTGTACAGAACCGAAAGTTCCTTATAGTCTTATTCGCTTTAACACAAAGGCCTCGAGATTGTTTTCTTATATCTGAATCATCACTCAAGGAGCTGGTAATAGTTTGACCCAAATACTTAAACTCTTGTACTTCAATTACTTCAACTCTCATTTTAAACCTAATATCAACTGTCTCATTACAGCTTTTAGGGTGGAATTGGATAACTTTAGTTTTTGTAACATTAAAAAGAATATCATGTTTCTGCGAATACACTTCGCAGACTTTTAGTAGCCGATCCAGACCTTTAACAGAGGAACTTATTAACACCATATCATCGGCATAAACTAAGTTATTTATCCTTGTGTTATCTATACAATATCTCAATTAATCCGTCAATATACACATTAAACAGCATAGGAGAGAGCAAGGAGCCTTGCCTCACCCTGCAAGAGGAACCAAAACATTCGGATAGTCCATTGCCCCACCTAACTGTAAAAGATTGGTGGGAATGCCAAAATTTCAATAAATTTAATATGTACATGGGAACCTTCCAGTCTTCTAGTTTTTTAAGTAAAATATTGTGGTTCATTCTATCATATGCCTTACTTATATCTAGGAAACAGTTATAAATAGTTGAATTACTGTCAGTGTAAGAAATTGAAATTGAGTATAGAGAAAGTAAGATGGTACAGAAAAGGGGTTGCTATCATTCGTCCCGGACATCTGAGTTTCAGTGAGGAAAAGAAGATGAGATTTAGAGGAGGAGAGGTGGTGTTCAACAGATTGAAGATTTGAGAAAAGGCCACGAATGTTGCAGAAGTTTAAGAAAAGTGAATCAGACAGAGGTCCAGAACATCTCGAATGGGCGGTAGCAGATCCAGCCCCACTGCCCGGGTCTGTGTTCCTGGTATCGGCAGTGGGGGAGCTAGAAGTGGGGACATTTATGGCTCCCTTCCCAGGAAACTTCGAGGCTCTTGAAGTTGATGCCATTTTTTTTTAAATTTAAAGAGATTATGTTGTGTGTGGGATGCATGTATAATTGTATATGTGGTGAGGAATAGTGAGGGAAGTGTGTGTTTGAGAGCCTGCTGGACTGCTCACAAGGTAGATGAGACACGGAAAAAATCAGCTAAGGAGGACAGTGACAGGAGAAACGGGAGTTCCACCACTCCCTATCTTCCATCTAAAATTCCCCACGGAATACTTCCTTGGTCGATTGGTGTCTACAATCTCTTCCTAACTAACACCCCTCTTTTCGCAATCTTCTTTCAGATCATCAGTATGGGGTTCAGCAAAGGACGCTATACTAGCGATCTTCTTGCTTATCTCTCTGACTCTTGGTCATCCTCCTTTCAGGATTTCGGTGAAACCTCTGCTATTGTGCTCTGTCAAGAGCTTTTGATAGAGTCTGGCACAAATCCTTAATTTCCAAATTGCCCTTCTTCGATTTCTATTGTTCTGCCTATGCCTTGATCTCTGATTTCCTTTCTGGACGATCTATAGCTGCGGTTGTAGATGGCCACTGTTCTCCTAAACCTATTAATAGTGATGTTCCTCAGGGCTCTGTCCTGTCACCCACTATTTTCCTTTTATTTATCAATGACCTATTAGTCGCATTTTCTGTCCTATCCACTCCTATGCCGATCACGGCATCATGTGGCAGTTCACCACTGTGGCACTGTCCATTTCACTCTTCATTTCTCTACCTGCTTCACAAAGAGTCCTTTTCAATAGACACTCAATACTTCGCATGAGACGGCTATGGTACGCCTGACCTCTGATCTTTTTGCTATCTCTGACTGGGGCAGAGAAAACCATGTGGCTTTCAATGCCTCAAAAACTCAGTTCCTTCATCTGTTTATTCGTCATAATCTTACACACGACTATCTCCTTGTCTTCATCACTGCAAAACTCAATCCTTCCTCTTCTCTTAACATTCTTGGCGTTTCCTTTTCTCGTGATCATTCCTGGAAAGATCACATATACGCTCTTTCCAGAACAGTTAAGTGATTAGGTGTGCAGTACCGGCTCCGCAGTTTCTTCATCCCCACTCAGTTGCTGTCTCTGTATGAGGGTCTTATCCGCCCCTGTATGTAGTACGCATCTCTTTAAAGAGAACACGCAGCAGACTGTCGATACATTCTGATTCCTTGTGTGTCTAACTCTCTAACGCAAGGGATAATCGGTATTTTCAATCTTTCATCTACTTAACCGGTCAACTGTGGAATAATCTATCTTTTCCCATGTCTATAATCCCGAATCTTTCAAACGCAGTGTCCAGGCATCTCGAAAACCTTAGACCTTAATTTTGGCTCTCTTCTTCCTCTATTGGGTGGGGGTGGGGCGCGTTTTTGCGGGCATTCGTCCTTTCCCCTTCTTCCTGCATAAAAAAAGTTGTGGGCGTGGCTGTAATGGCACAAATGATACCGTCAAGTGCTGATGGGATACATATACCAACGTACGAGGGCCACTCAATATATTTTGCCCCACATTTTTTTTTCTTTCCAACCTTCCTTGTAAGTTCCAGAAATTTTGTACACAAGTAGTTACATACCTTTTTTACAAGTTTTTATTTTTCCACATAGTCTCCATCCTTTTCTATGGCTTTCCTCCACCTCGAAACAAGGGCCTTTATTCCTTGCTGGTAAAAGTCCGCTGGGTTCCGCTGGAGCCACCTCTTAACCTCCTCAACAACCTCATCATCACTCTGAAACTTTCTTCCACGAATAGCGTCCTTCATTGGCCCAAACAAATGGAAGTCTGAAGGTGCCAGATCCGGGCTGTATGGAGGATGGGGTAACACAGTCAAGCACATTTTTGTGACGGCCTCTCATGGTGTTGTGTGGTATTGCGTTATCGTGCAAAAGGAGGACGTCTTCCAGTTTTCTCTCCGGTCGAACTCGCTTTATACGTCTCTGGAGTCTCTGTAGGGTAGCAATATAGGCCTCTGAGTTGATTGTTTGTCCTTTCTTCATAATGTTTACCAGAATCACCCCTTTCATGTCCCACAAGATGGTGGCCATAACCTTTCCTGCAGAGGGAGCCATTTTGAACTTTTTCTTTCGTGGGTAGTCTGCATGATGCCACTCCATGGATTGACGTTTTGTTTCACGTTCAAAGTGGTGTACCCAAGTCTAATTCCCAGTCACAATTCGTGAAAGGAAGTCATCCCATTCTGTCTCGTATCGAACCAACGACTCAGAAGCAATTTCTTTTCTTTGAGCTTTGTGATTTTCAGTCAGTTCGCGAGGAACAAACCGTGAACACAATTTTGAGTATCCCAGTTGCTGAATTATCGTATTCACACTTCCTTCACGAATTCCTAGCTCCAGTGATAGCTCCTTTTATGTGACGTGCCGATTTAATCGAATGATGCTGCTAGCACGTTGCACAGTGTGAGATGTTACAGCCGATGCCGGGCGACCGTTGCGTGGCTCATCATCGAGGCTGGCTCTCCCTCTCTCCGATGATCTCACACGTTTAGACCAGCGTCCAACTGTGCTTCGATCAACAACAGCATCTCCGTGAACATTTTGTAGACGTTTGTGAATATTTCCAACTGTTTCCTTCTCTGCGGTTAAGAACTCGATAACAGCTCTCTCTTTACGACGCACATCACTGTCAGAAACCATTTTCGAAACTGCGTTAATCATCGGTTTTATACAAGGGCGTTTAAAAGCGGTTTTATACAAGGAGGGGAGGTTCAAAGTGGAAAAATCCGGTTATGTGAAGCGCATAAAGTTCAAACTTATGGCCCAAAGACATTTCAGCTCCATGACCTATTATTTAACTAAGAAAAAAGGGTGGGTCAAAAATATATTCAGTGCCCCTAGTACTTAATACATATGATATAAAATGTCAAATGTTTTAATAATGTTAGGAAAGCAAAAATGGGTAATTAGCCTATCTCGAAATGTAATAGTGTTTTTTTCTGTTAATGCGAGAGAAAGCGTTTATTGAGATGCTTTTAATTACATTCAAATACTTCTTTTTCTCATTTAAACAAAACATTGCGAAATAAGTGCATAGAAGTTGAGGACTCTAGCCACAACACTACACCGTGGTAAAAGTTAATACAACCTATCAGCCTATTTAAATAAACGAGGAAACGCATAGCTCTTTCGCATCCAGAGGCAATTTTCGTGTTAACCCTCCCGCACTGGAGGTGATGATCAGTATTTAATTCAAGAGGTGCTTGGTTCGCACTCTGGTGGGGGCAATTTTTGCATTATGCAAAACGTGTGTTTATACATTATATGCTATTTATAGAACCCAGCGGTGCACCAGATAATTTGAATGAAATGCTGGTCATTACTACTTGTGTAATGATTAATCGGCATCTGCCAAATTTAGCCGATTCCCTTACCGATTCTTTGAAATTTTCATTACAAAACAAAATCTATATTTATAAAAAATTGAACATCCCCAAAACACTATTTAGAAAATTTATACTCACGTCAAAGTGTAATTATATATCATATATAAAATATATTTCAATTCACGGAAAAGGCAAAGCTTAATAAGTTAAGTTACCCATAAATTTACATTTTCTCTAACTAGATAATCTCTAAATATTATAAATTATTGTAATCTACCCTATATTAATAATAATTCTATATTAAGTTGTACTTTATAATTTTTATATTAAACCATCTTATTATGTTGACTTTATTGTAAGTATTTTAATAACTGTATAAACCCAATATTGTATTCTATTTTTTATTAAAATAGGGCCCCAGGACCTTGAGATTTTAATGAACAATTTTGTTGTTTATATTTTGAAGAAACTCAAAAACATAATAAGTTTCTTGTTTTAATATTTTCCGTCGGACTGGATTTTATTTTACTGAATTTAGAGTGTTTCTTAATCTTTAAGGATTTATTTATTTACCTTGTGGTTTTGGTATTGTCAAATAGGGACTAAAATCAAAGGTGGGCAGGACCGAGTTCCAAAAGGACCGAATTCCAGGAACTCGGTCCTTTTTAAGGACCGTGAGCGGGAAAGTCGGTCATTTTCTCAGTGAGGACCGAAATGAGGAGCGACGGTCCATTTTTAAGCAATTCCGGACGGTCCGGTCCGGACGGTCTTTTTTAGTGATTTTAGTGTGTTTAGTGATTATTTGAAGTTCTAAAGAAGATGGATCGTTTCCTCCAGAAGACTCAGAAAGAGACTGAGACTGAACTGAAACTTGTTTCAACACCTGGCACCATCCAGTGCCGCCGTGGAGAGGCTCTTCTCTTTGGGGAAGGACGTCCTCAAGCCGAAAAGGTCAGGGCTCAGTGACAGCCATTTTGAAATGCTAGTCTTCTTGAAGGGAAACTCAAGCATTTAACTTAATAACTTTTTTTCATCATTTATATATTGTATTAATTATAATTTACGTTAATAAAATTAAAGATTTCCGGTGTCTTTAATTTCATTTTCATTTTAATCAAATTTTGCACTTATATTATATATAAGGACCGAGGACCGAGTCGTTCCTTGGTCCTATCTTCAGAAAGGACCGTAACCGGGACCGTCGGTCCAGTTTGAGGCAAGGACCGGGACCGGGACCGTCGGTCCTTTTTGAGGCCCGGGTGCTCACCTTTGACTAAAATTAGCTACAAAGCTTAGCCCCTATATCCCTAGGTTTATGAATATGAAAATTCAAAGTTTTCATAATAGATTAATAAAATTCATGAAGGGAAATTGATTTTTTAAAATATAGGCAAAAAATCGGCATCGGCAGTTTTTCATGGAATCAGCATTGGCTAAATTTTGGAATCGGTACATCACTAGTCATTACCTCGAATGCGGCACGGTTGACATGTAACTATCTCTGGACGCAAAAGCGTTATGCGTTTCCTAGGTTCTTTAAATGTATGAAAGAATGTGCTAATTTCTATCCTCTCATAGTATAGTGACTAGCGTCTTCACCTTCTATTCGAGGGGTGATAAGTTCGAATCCTGGTGGAGGTAGGTTTTGCGTATATGTTGTATTGTGGGGAAATCCAATCATTCACTGACGTTAAGTATGATAAAATTATTATTATTATGGGGTTTTTCAAAGAAAATGTTTATAATCGAAGAGCATTCTTTTCCCCTCCAACTTTGCGCAATCCCTTTTACCGATTATACCTATAAAAGAGGTTTAGAGCAAGATGAGAGTTCAGGAGAAGGAGACTTAGAGGAATCACAAAGGCATTCAGCCTTGAAATTTTTGAGTGACAACTCGTTACAAGAAAATAGCCGTCGACTCGCTGTTTATTAATTGCTTTAATATACAGTAGCTCTGTCGTTCTGCTGATTTGATGTTTGTCGACTTGTCATTTTATTATCAATCAGTAATTCCATCATAAATCAATTATAAGAAATTCTACTAATTAACCCTGTCCTTAACTTAAAACTTAGCCTGAGTTGAATGATACCAAGATCAAAATCGGAAACGATAACCCGTCAGCAGGGAAGAAAAAGGTAGAAGAAATAAAACGATCGACAAACACAACCATCATTCCCAACCATCAACGTCACGTACATCAAACCAAACATTATTATTTTTAATATATATATATATATATATATATATATATATATATTGGCGGGGGGGGGAGGGGCCAAGGGCGAATGACCGCAAAATTGTCCTTCCCATAGAGGAAGAAGAGAGCCAAAATCAAGGTCTAAGGTTTTCGAGATGTCTGGACACTCTGCGTTTGAAAGACTGAAGGTCATAGATAGGGGGAAAGATGAATTGAGGAAGATTGTTCCAGAGTGACCGGTTGAATAGATGAAAGAGTGAAAATACCGAAGGTAAGGGAATAGTCGTGTGGAAGATTGTGACGAGTAGACAGATGGAGAAACTGAGTTTTTGAGGCATTGTAAGCCACATGGTTTTCTCTGCCCCAGTCAGAGATAGCAGAAAGATCAGAGGTCAAGTGTTCCATAGCTGTGCTACGCGAATCATGGAGTGAATGTTGAGAGGGACGCTTTGGGAAGCGAGTGAAGTAAAGAGTGAAATTATCGGCATAGGAATGGATAGGACAGGAAGTGCGACTTAATAGATCATTGATAAATAAAAGAAAAAGAGTGGGTGACAGGACAGAACCATGAGGAACACCAATATTGATAAGTTTAGAAGAAGAATAGTGGCCATCTACAACCGCAGCTATAAATCGGCCCGAAATGAAATCAGAAATGAAGGCACAGAGAAAAGACGAGAAACCGAAGAAGTGCAGTTTGGAAATTAAGGATTTGTGCCAGACTCTATCAAAAGCTTTTGATATGTCTAACGCAATAGAAGGGGTTTCACCAAAATCCTGAAAGGAGGATGACGAGGAGTCAGAGAGATATGCAAGGAGAGCGTCAAGAGAGCGGTCCTTGCGGAACCCATACTGATAATCTGAAAGAAGATTGTAAGAAGTGAGATGTTTAAGAATTTTCCTATTAAGTATAAATTCAAAACCTTTAGAAATACAAGAAATCAAAGCAATGGGGATAATAGTTGGAGGGTTGAGAGCAGTTTCTCTTCTTTGGGACAAGCTAAATGAAAGCGAACTTCCAGCAAGAAGGAAACGTACAGATGAAAGACAAAGACGAAAGAATTTGCCCAGGCAAGGTGTCAGAACAGAAGGGCAGTTCTGGAGAACAAACGGAGGGACACCATCAAGACTGTACGCCTTCCTAGAGTTGAGCCCAGACAGGGCAGAAAAAAACATCTTTGGAAGAGATTCTAATTTCAGGCATAATTAAATCAGGGGGAGGTGGAGATGGAGCAACAATACCAGAATCGTCCAGGGTTGCGTTGAAGACAAAAGTCTGAGCTTAGAGTTCAGCTTTATCAAGAGAAGAGACGGCAACTGAGTCGTCGGAATGGAAAAGAGGAGGAAAAAAAGAAGTAAAGTGTTGGAAAGATTCTTGGCTAGGTGCCAGAAAGAGCAAAAAAAAAAAGAGAATTAGTTAGTTTTTCACGTTTTTGTTTGATGAAGGAATTTTTGGCGAGTCGAAAAATAGGTTTTGCACGATTCCGGGCAGAAATATTAGCTTACTGAAAGTCAAGAGTTGGATGGCGAGAGTACCTTCTGAAAGCATCCTCTCTGTTGCGGATAGGATTAGAACAAGTAAAGTTAAATCAAGCATTTTTTGCATTAATAGTAGGAATAAAATATGGAATGTGTGCCTCCATATAAGAGAGAATCACTTCTGTGAGACGCTCAGTACACTTGGAGGGGCCCTGACCACGGAAGCAGTAATTATTCCATGAAAAATCACAGAAGTACTGCCTAAGGGTCTCCCGATGAGCAGAGCCAAAGTGCCAAAAGTGCCTCCTCTTGGGAGGATCCAAAGGACGAATTGGAGAGATAGGACAGGAAACAGATATAAGATTGTGCTCAGAGAAGACCAATGGAGAAAAATGTTTGACAGAGAAGAAAGAAGGATGAGTGGTAGGAAATAAATCCAGAATGTTGGGCCTATCGCCAGGGCGATCGGGTATACGAGTAGGGTACTGTACAACCTGCTCCCGGTCATTTAGGATAGAAAAGTTGTAAACTAGTTCACCAGGGATGCCACTGAAATGGGAAGAAAGCCAAAGGTGGTGGAGAACATTGAAATCACTTAAAATGGAGATTTCAGGAAAAAGAGAGTGGGATAGAATGTGTATTCCACTTTAGAAGTGAGGTGGTCAAAGAGTTTTGGATAGTCAGTAGAATTAGGGGAAAGGTAGACAGTGCAGATGTATTTAGTTTGAGATTGGCATGTAAGCCGTAGATAGAGGGTATAGAATTCAAATGATTGAAGTTCGGGAATACGAGAGCAAGTAAGGTCATTGCGTACATATACGCAACATCCACCTTTGGAATGAAATTGAGTACAAAGTAGGAGGGTATAGAAAGGAGGTTGCTGTCAGTCGTCCCAGACACCTGAGTTTCAATGAGGAAGAGAAGGTGAGGTTTATGGATGAGAGATGGTATTCAACGGATTGAAAATTTGAGGAGAGGCCGCGAATATTGCAGAAGTTCATGAAAAGTGAATCGGGCAGAGGCCCAGAACATCTCGAATGGGCAGGAGCAGAACTAACCCCACTGCCCAGGTCTGCGTTCCCGATATCGGCAGCGGGGGAGCAAGAGGTGGGGACTCCGAGGTTTTTGAGGGCGATGCTATTTCTGTTGATATTTTAATTTTGAAAAGATTGTGTAATGTGTAAGATGCATGTGTTGGTTTACGTCGTCGTCGTCGTTGGCCTAGGCAAGCTACGGCTTGGGACCGTAGCGCATCTATCCGGTATAGGTTAACCTGGATGATGTAGCCATAAGCACTGCCGCTAGTTAAGTGCCAACCAGTGATTATCTCACTAGCCGTATTGAGTCCGTTAGGCGAAACTGCGACAGTACCAAAGGTGGAAAATATAACCTTTGGTTTTCTATTATTTATTTGTAAAATGGACATGGTATTAGATTAAAATAAATATTTGAATATAAATAATTAACTGACAATTGTGATATATAATTAATTATGTTTACATACAATAAAATAATATAGTATACATAAAATTAGTATTAATGTGGTTCACAATTGAATTATAATGGGGTAACTAATTTAAAATGAATTTATACTATTCCGAAATTCAAGATGGTAAAATTAACATTTATCTTTAAACTAAAATAAGAGTATTCACTACACACTCCCCCACCAGAGAGGAAGTTCAAAGAGTTCCGAACGACACAGATTTCCGCTGAACCTTTTTGGTAGCTACTTGTACCTCACTTAAGGTTGATTCCAAAAACGCAGGCTTAAGACGATCGATAGAAACCTTGTCGACCTTGGAACCGCGCTGGATGAGAAATGATTTGCGCGTACGTCGGAGAACTTCATAGGGTCCGTCATATGGACATTGGAGAGGCCGTTTTGGGACAGGTACACGAACGAAAACGTGGGTGCAAGATTGGAGGGCTGGGGAAACAAAGATGTTCTGTTGGCTAGTCAATCGAGGGGAACAGGCTGAAGGGACTGCATGTGAGAGGAAAGTGTTTGAGCGAATTCCGTAGGATCACATGACTTATCCCCTGCAGTGAAGTAGCCACCTGGTAGCCGCAGTGTTGTTCCATAGACTAGTTCAGCCGCTGTAGTCTTCAGATCACTCTTAAATGCAGAGCGAATACCAAGCAAAACGAGTGGAAGCTTATCCATCCAATGGGAGTCTTCGTGACACATAAGGGATGACTTCAGCTGGCGATGGAAACGTTCGACGAGGCCGTTAGCTTGCGGATGATACGCACAGGTATGCGCATGTACTGTACCCAACAAGCTGGTAAACTTCTTCCAAAGCGAAGACTCAAATTGGCGACCTTGGTCAGTGATGACTTTTGTCGGCAATCCAAATCTTGATACCCATCCATGAAGAAAGGCTCTTGCAACAGTGTCCGCTTGGATATCAGGAAGTGGGATGGCTTCAGGCCATCTGGAAAAGCGGTCGAGACAGGTGAGCAGATAACGTTGGCCTTGAATCACTGGAAGAGGGCCAACAATGTCTACATGAATTACCTCAAATCGCTGGGATGGGGCGGGAATGCGTCAAAGGGGGACCTGGTGTGCCTTTGGACTTTGGCACGCTGGCAGGCAAGGCACGTTTTGGTCCAATGTTTGACATCCTTCCGCATCGAGGGCCAAACAAAGCGAGAGGTAACCAGGTGTTGCGAAGCACGGATACCAGGATGGGAGGGCTTATGAAGATCCATGACGACTGCTTGTCTGTGACATGGAGGGACATATGGGCGAATAGCAGCTGTTGATACGTCGCAATAGAGGGGCACAGACAATCCTGGCATACTCATTTTCTTGAGGGAAAGTGAGTGAGTGGAGTCTTCTCTGAGCAGGTCTTGTAGTTCCGTATCCTTATCTTGATCCTGTGCAATAGCATTCCACAGTGTAGAGCTGAGGGTAACAGAAGTAATCTCTATTCTTGAAAGTGCATCCGCTGGAGTGTTCAAGACACCTTTGATGTGGCGGATATCTGTGGTAAATTGCGAGATATAATCGAGTTGCCTGATGACTCTGGGAGAGTGGTTACAGCTGTTTTTATTGAAGACAGTGACCAAAGGTTTGTGGTCGGTAAAAACACAAAACTCTCGGCCTTCAAGGAAATGTTGAAAATACTTCACGTTTAAGTAAATAGCAAGAAGTTCACGTCCGAAAGCACTATAACGCGTTTGGGCTGGCTGCAGCTTTTTCGAGTAAAACGCGATGGGTGCTTGTTGACCGTTAATGGTTTGTTCCAACACTCCACCGATCGCAACATCTGATGCATCGACCGTCAGAGTTAGGGGGGCATCACTGATAGGAAATGACAAAGACAATGCACTATTGATAGCATTTTTGGCATTGTCGAACGCCTGTAAACTATCGCTACACCATAACAA
Source organism: Bathynomus jamesi (assembly GCA_023014485.1). Lineage (NCBI taxonomy): Eukaryota > Metazoa > Arthropoda > Malacostraca > Isopoda > Cirolanidae > Bathynomus > Bathynomus jamesi. The sequence goes on from JAJOZX010001816.1 coordinate 659,807, forward strand.
TTTCGTTACCTTGCGTTTGTGTGTGATCATAGCGTGTAGAGGAGCAAGAACACTAGCACAGTTTTTAATGAACTTGTGGTAATAATTTACCAAACCTAGAAACCGACGTAACTCACGCTGATTATTTGGCATTGGGTAATTTTTCATCACTTCACACTTGTCCTGAAGGGGGGTAATTCCGTGCTGCGAAATCGTGTGACCAAGAAATTCCAAGGTTGGCTGTGCAAACACACACTTAGATGCATTAATAGTAACACCGTATTGTTCTAAGCGTTGAAAGAGGAGTGAAAGATTTTCCTTATGTTCCTCTTCCGTTGAGCTGGCCACAAGCAAATCATCGATGTAGGCATAAACAAAGTCTAAGCCTCTGGTGACCTCATCTATAAACCTCTGAAAGGTTTGCGCAGCATTCCGTAGCCCGAACGGCATCTTCACAAATTCGAATAACCCAAATGGTGTACAAACTGCAGTCTTGGGAATATCCGAAGGCTCTACGGGAATGTGGTGGAAAGCCTTAACGAGATCTATTTTACTGAAGATAGATTTGCCGTGGAGAAGAGAAGTAAAGTCTTGGACATTTGGTACCGGATATCGGTCCGGGATGGTTGTCGAATTCAAAAACCGGTAATCCCCACATGGTCTCCAGTCTCCTGACTTCTTCTGGACCAGGTGTAGGGGAGAGGACCAACTGCTTTTGGAAGGTCTTATTATCCCAAGATCCAGCATAAGCTGGAATTCCGATTTGGCAGCTTTCAGTTTGTCCGGGGCAAGACGTCTGGGGTTTGCAAACACAGGGGGACCTTTTGTTGTAATGTGATGGGTAATGGTGTGCTTAATGGTATCACCCATCTGCATCGGTTGAAGAATTCCTGGATATCGCTGGAAAAGGCACTGGTACATGGAATTAGGGGGAACGAGGGAAAGTGCAGAGTTCGAGGCGTCCGGAAGGGCAACCTGTTTGGCAAGAACAGAAAGCAGTGTGGCCTGGTCGCATAAGCGTCGCTTGTCAAGATCCACCAGGAGTTTGAAATGCTGGAGGAAGTCAGCGCCGATTATGGGATGCCGCACTTGAGCACAGATGAAAATCCACTTGAAGGATCGGTGAAGGCCCAAGTTTAGTTCACGCGACTGAGTACCGTACGTGGGTATGCGTGAACCGTTAGCAGCGTATAGAGGCGGGGATTCCGAGTGCGTATGACCAGATTTTTGAGGGAATACACTGACTGACGCTCCGGTATCGACTAAGAAATTGACACCAGAGTTCCTGTCCTTTATGAATAACAGGTTGGCAGTGCGAGTACTAGACGCCATTAGGACTCGCTGCTGGGGTTTTCCGACGAAAAATTGCAAGGGGAGATGCACTTCCTAGCCTTCTTTCCAAATTTCGAGTGGTAGAAGCAGATCTTCCCGGAACTCGAACGATGCCTCTTCGTAAATCTTGACCGAGAATGGCTTCTTTGCCGTTGATTTTGTAGCAGAGAACAAACGTGGTTGAGTTGTTGACTTAACTCTTCCACTTTCAACTCCAGTTCCGATTGTGTGTTCACGTTGTTGACCGAGCTGTGTCAATCTCCACTACTTTGTCGGCAGTTTCTGCTAGTTTATCAACTGGAGTAGCAGGATCCATAGTGGCCAAGACACGCTGAGTTGATGGAGGAAGTTTCTGCAAGAACAACTGTCTAAAGATGTCCTTATCGAAGGTTTGTGCGCGTTCGCCTAGAGCGCACTGCATAGCCCTCAGCATTTGAGTGGGCTTACGGTCTCCAAGTTCTTCTTTTGAGATTAACTGATGTAGTTTCTCACGCTCGGAGACAGTGGTGCGGCACAGGATGGCAGACTTCAGATCGTTGTATGGGTCCTCACTCGTGGAAGAAGATACGATGACGTCACGGACTTCAGAGATGATGCTCGCTGTAGAGAGGACAAAACATGATCGTATTTCGTCCTGCTAGCGGTGATCCTTCCCAAGTTGAATTGTGATTCCACTTGGTGGAACCAAATAAATGGATCACCCGGCCAGAAGACGGGGAGCTTTACGCTCAAGTGGGAGATGGCACCAGCGTCGTCAGGCATCTTCTCCTATGCTTGCTGACGTACAAGCAAGATGACAAGTTCCCAACGAAGGAGTGGAGGTTGAGACGAGCGCAGGCACAGAGCGCACGGGCAGGGGTGAGGGGCAGAGGGCACGAGCGACATTACAGTCTGGTCCTAGTCGCTCGGGTGAAGGGGGTGGTGGGCACGAACGACGTTACAGTCTGGTCCTAGTCGTTCGGGTGAAGGGGGTGATGGGCACGAACGACATTACAGTCTAGTCCTAGTCGTTCGGGTGAAGGGGTGATGGGCACGAACGACATTACAGTCTAATCCTAGTCGTTCGGGTAAAAGGGGTAATCCAGCTCCGGGGTCACCAATTGTTGGTTTACGTCGTCGTCGTCGTTGGCCTAGGCAAGCTACGGCTTGGGACCGTAGCGCATCTATCCGGTATAGGTTAACCTGGATGATGTAGCCATAAGCACTGCCGCTAGTTAAGTGCCAACCAGTGATTATCTCACTAGCCGTATTGAGTCCGTTAGGCGAAACTGCGACAGTACCAAAGGTGGAAAATATAACCTTTGGTTTTCTATTATTTATTTGTAAAATGGACATGGTATTAGATTAAAATAAATATTTGAATATAAATAATTAACTGACAATTGTGATATATAATTAATTATGTTTACATACAATAAAATAATATAGTATACATAAAATTAGTATTAATGTGGTTCACAATTGAATTATAATGGGGTAACTAATTTAAAATGAATTTATACTATTCCGAAATTCAAGATGGTAAAATTAACATTTATCTTTAAACTAAAATAAGAGTATTCACTACACATGTATATGTAGGGAGGAATAGTGAGAGAAGTGCGTGTTTGAGAGGATGCTGGCTTGCTCACAGGGTAGATGAGACACGGAAAAAGACCAGCTAAGGAGGACAGTGACAGGAGAAACGGGAGTTCCAGCATTCCCTGTCTTCTGCCTGACGTTCGCACCCCAGGAGTACTTCCCTGGTCGATTGGTGTTTACAAGCTACTCTCACAAAAAAAAAATATATATAAAACTTTGGTTAATCTTGGTTTTGCTTCCGCCCGAATTGTTCATTCTGACGAGGGTCAAGCTTTCACTCCGCCTTAGACCTACAGTTCAACGTGGAATCCGAATCACGCCCCACCACCAGCCCAGCGTCTTTACCACTAGGCTTCCCACTTATCTACCAACCAATTATTTTTATTGCGTAGAAGGATGAACAGCTGGGGTTTGCTGCGCGTCGCCTGCCTTCACTGGGTCTCGATCCCAGGGCCAATGGATTTGTGTGTGTGTGTGTGTGTATATATATATATATATATATATATATATAAGAAAGTTAAAGAATATTTTGAACTGTCATAACCATGTAAAAATGTCAACACGATGAGCTGCTTTCATAATTTAAAACAAATCAAAACTATGATGTCGCCTTGATCCAGCGGCATTTAGGAGTTGAGCATCCATTTATATGCAGTATCGTTGTCGTTGTTACTGATACTGCTTTCATTATCATTGTTTCTGCTGTTGTTTGATGGGGTTGTTTGACCTACTTCGCAACCTTTAAGGTCATATGACGGAGAAGACCTACAACTATGCGTGGGACCCGAACTACCCCTGGGGCGCTACGTAAGCTGGACGAGGAGAGCTTTCCCATCCAACTGCAACTTAGCAACGTTTCCAAATTTTCTACTAAATCTTTTCTAAGTGTAATATTATTGCGTAATGCTGTATCTTTTTTCGGATTAAAAATAATATTCGTATCTTTTGTGAAATTTGTCATTCTTTGAGAATTTTTAGGACATATGACTTCCCATTTTTTTTTTCGGTTCGAATGGATCCACATGTGTCAGACTAAGCGCGAAAAGCTTTCAAGTAGATTAATGATATACTGTACGTTTGCATTTGACTCCTTTTCATTAATAAATAATTTCTGTATTTGCCATTCTCAGCCAAATTGAAAGCTAGCTAAATGTCGCATTTCAATTCGCCCCCTTGATAGTACAATAATAATAATATAATTAGTCAACATAAGCCTTTATTAAACTGACTTCAAACATTTCCTTAGCCTGAGGTTTATCTTCTTACGTGACCTTGAAGGTTATACGAAACAAGCTTTTTAAACAAATTATTAATAAACTCAACTGGGGTGTGTACTTAATCTGGTTCTTGTATTCATCCATTCATATCATAGGCAGTCATTATTCTCCTACAGGCCATGACATGGTTTCTGAGACCTCATAACTTATTAGTGAAGATGTTCGTCGTCGGCTCGTCGCAGACAAATATTAAAAAGATAAATCAACCAACAGTTTATGTAGAAATGGAAACGAATATTATGTGACAACGCAAGATTTAAATCTTTTTACATACGTTGTCACTATTTTACCTTACTTTGGAAGATCTTTTAATCCATCTACTTTAATTCCCTTAGATGAACAAACAGTCACTCATGATAACAGCAGAAGTTAAAAAATTGTTTTATTTTGGTCAATTTCTGTTTTAACCCTTGACACTCCTTATTTGAAAAACTTTATTTTTGGAACTACATAGGGTCACTTCATAGGAAGGAAATTCGTCGACCAAAAGATCAAAACTTAATTTGCCTTGATTCTTAATCAGGGGTGGGAAACTGATTTATATATCAGTTCAATTTTCGATTTCAGTTTTTGTTAAAACAAATATCAGTTTTGATTTCGATTTCAGTTTATGAATTACAGTGACACTTTCTTATTTGCAGTAAACTCAAATACTTAATATTCATATCCTTGAATTATATATTCCTTATGAAGCCTTTTATATGATTTCGTATCATACTGTAAGGCGCAGCTGTTATTCTTCGTTAGTAATATCTTCTTTTGCTGCGTGCTTAAAGTCACACAGTTGTCTGATATTATTTTTTACTTTTGTGCTACTCCACTTCTCATCGTGGTGCAGGGACGTAGCCAGGAATGTCCCAAGGATGGGGCGAACTTGAACTACGTTCGTCAGGTTCCGTGGTGAATCGGGCGAGCCCATACAGTTAGTGGGTCTGGGAGAGAGCTGGAAGCTCTCCCAGTGGGGTTTGGAGCGGAACCCCGTAAGCAGCGCATTTTAAGCTTATTTTGTGTAAAAACTGTCTGAAAATGTCAGTGCAACTGCCATTTTTGAACAGCCACTATACAATAAATGCAAAAAACTTCACTTTTTTCTACGTGAAGGTCAAAATATGATAATAAAAACCCACTCTAATAGACAGAATTTATTTCCACAACAGTTTCGATGCCCACTGGCATCCACATGAAATATGTACCCTTTCCAACAAAAGTTTGGATAGGACAATCACATTGGCGCAATCTAAGTTATATTATGATGTAATTACTCGTATTTTCTGAAATTTGAAATCAGGTATTGATCTTATAGTTTTCATATTTAACAAAGAAAATAACTATTTTATTCACACATTTATTGATTTCATGCATACAATTATTTAGTGTATACACGTTTAACAGTACAACATATCTATGAATAACGAAATCATTAGAAGAGATCCAAATGAAACTCACGTATAAGGCAATTCAAACGGATGCAGAAACAGCTAGATCAGGTGAAACAGAAGAAACGCGCATCTGTTTAACATATATAAAATTTTAAACAGGATAATCGCATGGAAAAATAATTTAGGGGCTACTTGACAAAACAATATGTACTTTTATCAAATACGCAATTACTTTACTAAATCAAAATCGAATACTTTAGTAAATACACAATTTACATATAGGTACACAACAAAATCACATTACCGCCCACCGTCCGTTTTATTCCAGTGTAGTGAATACTCTTATTTTAGTTTAAAGATAAATGTTAATTTTACCGTCTTGAATTTCGGAATAGCTATAAATTCATTTTAAATTAGTTACCCATCATAATTCAATTGTAAACCACATTAATACTAATTTTATGTATATTGTATTATTTTATTGTATGTAAACATAATTAATTATATATCACAATTGTCAGTTAATTATTTATATTCAAATAATTATTTTAATCTAATACCATGTCCATTTTACAAATAAATAATAGAAAACCAAGGGTTATATTTTCCACCTTTGGTACTGTCGCAGTTTCGCCTAACGGACTCAATACGGCTAGTGAGATAATCACTGGTTGGCACTTAACTAGCGGCAGTGCTTATGGCTACATCATCCAGGTTAACCTATACCGGATAGATGCGCTACGGTCCCAAGCCGTAGCTTGCCTAGGCCGACGACGACGACGTAAACCAACAATTGGTGACCCCGGAGCTGGATTACCCCTTTTACCCGAACGACTAGGATTAGACTGTAACGTCGTTCGTGCCCATCACCCCCTTCACCCGAACGACTAGGACTAGACTGTAACGTCGTTCGTGCCCATCACCCCCTTCACCCGAGCGACTAGGATCAGACTGTAATGTCGCTCGTGCCCTCTGCCCCTCACCCCTGCCCGTGCGCTCTGTGCCTGCGCTCGTCTCAACCTCCACTCCTTCGTTGGGAACTTGTCGTCTTGCTTGTACGTCAGCAAGCATAGGAGAAGATGCCTGACGACGCTGGTGCCATCTCCCACTTGAGCGTAAAGCTCCCCGTCTTCTGGCCGGGTGATCCATTTATTTGGTTCCACCAAGTGGAATCACAATTCAACTTGGGAAGGATCACCGCTAGCAGGACAAAATACGATCATGTTTTGTCCTCTCTACCAGCGAGCATCATCTCTGAAGTCCGTGACGTCATCGTGTCTACTTCCACGAGTGAGGACCCATACAACGATCTGAAGTCTGCCATCCTGTGCCGCACCACTGTCTCCGAGCGTGAGAAACTACATCAGTTAATCTCAAAAGAAGAACTTGGAGACCGTAAGCCCACTCAAATGCTGAGGGCTATGCAGTGCGCTCTAGGCGAACGCGCACAAACCTTCGATAAGGACATCTTTAGACAGTTGTTCTTGCAGAAACTTCCTCCATCAGCTCAGCGTGTCTTGGCCACTATGGATCCTGCTACTCCAGTTGATAAACTAGCAGAAACTGCCGACAAAGTAGTGGAGATTGACACAGCTCCGGTCAACAACGTGAACACACAATCGGAACTGGAGTTGAAAGTGGAAAAGTTAAGTCAACAACTCAACCACGTTTGTTCTCTGCTACAAAATCAACGGCAAAGAAGCCATTCTCGGTCAAGATTTACGAAGAGGCATCGTTCGAGTTCCGGGAAGATCTGCTTCTACCACTCGAAATTTGGAAAGAAGGCTAGGAAGTGCATCTCCCCTTGCAATTTTTCGTCGGAAAACCCCAGCAGCGAGTCCTAATGGCGTCTAGTACTCGCACTGCCAACCTGTTATTCATAAAGGACAGGAACTCTGGTGTCAATTTCTTGGTCGATACCGGAGCGTCAGTCAGTGTATTCCCTCAAAAATCTGGTCATACGCACTCGGAATCTCCGCCTCTATACGCTGCTAACGGTTCACGCATACCCACGTACGGTACTCAGTCGCGTGAACTAAACTTGGGCCTTCACCGATCCTTCAAGTGGATTTTCATCTGTGCTCAAGTGCAGCATCCCATAATCGGCGCTGACTTCCTCCAGCATTTCAAACTTTTGGTGGATCTTGACAAGCGACGCTTATGCGACCAGGCCACACTGCTTTCTGTTCTTGCCAAACAGGTTGCCCTTCCGGACGCCTCGAACTCTGCACTTTCCCTCGTTCCCCCTAATTCCATGTACCAGTGCCTTTTCCAGCGATATCCAGGAATTCTTCAACCGATGCAGATGGGTGATACCATTAAGCACACCATTACCCATCACATTACAACAAAAGGTCCCCCTGTGTTTGCAAAACCCAGACGTCTTGCCCCGGACAAACTGAAAGCTGCCAAATCGGAATTCCAGCTTATGATAGATCTTGGGATAATAAGACCTTCCAAAAGCAGTTGGTCCTCTCCCCTACACCTGGTCCAGAAGAAGTCAGGAGACTGGAGACCATGTGGGGATTACCGATTTTTGAATTCGACAACCATCCCGGACCGATATCCGGTACCAAATGTCCAAGACTTTACTTCTCTTCTCCACGGCAAATCTATCTTCAGTAAAATAGATCTCGTTAAGGCTTTCCACCACATTCCCGTAGAGCCTTCGGATATTCCCAAAACTGCAGTTTGTACACCATTTGGGTTATTCGAATTTGTGAAGATGCCGTTCGGGCTACGGAATGCTGCGCAAACCTTTCAGAGGTTTATAGATGAGGTCACCAGAGGCTTAGACTTTGTTTATGCCTACATCGATGATTTGCTTGTGGCTAGCTCAACGGAAGAGGAACATAAGGAACATCTTTCACTCCTCTTTCAACGCTTAGAACAATACGGTGTTACTATTAATGCATCTAAGTGTGTGTTTGCACAGCCAACCTTGGAATTTCTTGGTCACACGATTTCGCAGCACGGAATTACCCCCCTTCAGGACAAGTGTGAAGTGATAAAAAATTACCCTATGCCAAATAATCAGCGTGAGTTACGTCGGTTTCTAGGTTTGGTAAATTATTACCACAAGTTCATTAAAAACTCTGCCAGTGTTCTTGCTCCTCTACACGCTATGATCACACACAAACGCAAGGTAACGAAATTGGTATGGTGTAGCGATAGTTTACTGGCGTTCGACAATGCCAAAAATGCTATCAATAGTGCATTGTCTCTGTCATTTCCTATCAGTGATGCCCCCCTAACTCTGACGGTCGATGCCTCAGATGTTGCGATCGGTGGGGTGTTGGAACAAACCATTAACGGTCAACAAGCACCCATCGCGTTTTACTCGAAAAAGCTGCAGCCAGCCCAAACGCGTTATAGTGCTTTCGGACGTGAACTTCTTGCTATTTACTTAAACGTGAAGTATTTTCAACATTTCCTTGAAGGCCGAGAGTTTTGTGTTTTTACCGACCACAAACCTTTGGTCACTGTCTTCAATAAAAACAGCTGTAACCACTCTCCCAGAGTCATCAGGCAACTCGATTATATCTCGCAATTTACCACAGATATCCGCCACATCAAAGGTGTCTTGAACACTCCAGCGGATGCACTTTCAAGAATAGAGATTACTTCTGTTACCCTCAGCTCTACACTGTGGAATGCTATTGCACAGGATCAAGATAAGGATACGGAACTACAAGACCTGCTCAGAGAAGACTCCACTCACTCACTTTCCCTCAAGAAAATGAGTATGCCAGGATTGTCTGTGCCCCTCTATTGCGACGTATCAACAGCTGCTATTCGCCCTTATGTCCCTCCATGTCACAGAAAAGCAGTCTTCACGGATCTTCATAAGCCCTCCCATCCTGGTATCCGTGCTTCGCAACACCTGGTTACCTCTCGCTTTGTTTGGCCCTCGATGCGGAAGGATGTCAAACATTGGACCAAAACGTGCCTTGCCTGCCAGCGTGCCAAAGTCCAAAGGCACACCAGGTCCCCCTTTGACGCATTTCCCCCCCATCCCAGCGATTTGAGGTAATTCATGTAGACATTGTTGGCCCTCTTCCAGTGATTCAAGGCCAACGTTATCTGCTCACCTGTCTCGACCGCTTTTCCAGATGGCCTGAAGCCATCCCACTTCCTGATATCCAAGCGGACACTGTTGCAAGAGCCTTTCTTCATGGATGGGTATCAAGATTTGGATTGCCGACAAAAGTCATCACTGACCAAGGTCGCCAATTTGAGTCTTCGCTTTGGAAGAAGTTTACCAGCTTGTTGGGTACAGTACATGCGCATACCTGTGCGTATCATCCGCAAGCTAACGGCCTCGTCGAACGCTTCCATCGCCAGCTGAAGTCATCCCTTATGTGTCACGAAGACTCCCATTGGATGGATAAGCTTCCACTCGTGTTGCTTGGTATTCGCTCTGCATTTAAGAGTGATCTGAAGACTACAGCGGCTGAACTAGTCTATGGAACAACACTGCGGCTACCAGGTGGCTACTTCACTGCAGGGGATAAGTCATGTGATCCTACGGAATTCGCTCAAACACTTTCCTCACATGCAGTCCCTTCAGCCTGTTCCCCCTCGATTGACTAGCCAACAGAACATCTTTGTTTCCCCAGCCCTCCAATCTTGCACCCACGTTTTCGTTCGTGTACCTCTCCCAAAACGGCCTCTCCAATGTCCATATGACGGGCCCTATGAAGTTCTCCGACGTACGCGCAAATCATTTCTCATCCAGCGCGGTTCCAAGGTCGACAAGGTTTCTATCGATCGTCTTAAGCCTGCGTTTTTGGAATCAACCTTAAGCGAGGTACATGTAGCTACCAAAAGGTCCAGGGAAAATCTGTGTCGTTCGGAACTCTTTGAACTTCCTCTCTGGTGGGGGAGTGTGTAGTGAATACTCTTATTTTAGTTTAAAGATAAATGTTAATTTTACCGTCTTGAATTTCGGAATAGCTATAAATTCATTTTAAATTAGTTACCCATCATAATTCAATTGTAAACCACATTAATACTAATTTTATGTATATTGTATTATTTTATTGTATGTAAACATAATTAATTATATATCACAATTGTCAGTTAATTATTTATATTCAAATAATTATTTTAATCTAATACCATGTCCATTTTACAAATAAATAATAGAAAACCAAGGGTTATATTTTCCACCTTTGGTACTGTCGCAGTTTCGCCTAACGGACTCAATACGGCTAGTGAGATAATCACTGGTTGGCACTTAACTAGCGGCAGTGCTTATGGCTACATCATCCAGGTTAACCTATACCGGATAGATGCGCTACGGTCCCAAGCCGTAGCTTGCCTAGGCCGACGACGACGACGTAAACCAACACCAGTAACAAATTGAGTCGTCTCGCCTTTTTCCTCGCAGATCTATCCAATATTTCGGACGCATCATCTAGAATTAGCTTGTCTCTCTCCATGGCGATTAAAACTAATCCTGTCAGACGATCTTCACGCATTCTATTTCGTAGCCATGTCTTCAACCTGCGAAGGTTTGAAAATGAACGCTCTGGCGCAGCTGTGGAAACAGGTTGAACAGCGAAAACCTGCAGTAGTCGATAGACGATTGGGAACGCAATACTATCACATTTCTCTATAGCCAAAACTGCATATATATATATATAATATATATATATATATATATATATATATATATATATATATATATATATATACTGTATATATATATATAGGGTGAACCAAATGTAGGTGGACAGTAAATGATAACGTTTATTTTGAGAATACATATTTAATTTTTTTGTATACTATAATACAAAATAAAATTTAAATAAATTTAGTTATAATATTTAATATAATATAGCACAAACACCATAGTTATAATGAACACCATAGTTATAATATAATATAACACAAACCGTATTCAACCTACTGTCCACCTACTTTTGGTTCACCGTGTATATATATATATATATATATATATATATATATATATATATATATATACAGACACTCCTTCCATTATATAGATACCAAATTGTTAAATGTTATAGTTTGGCGGTGAACCTTGGTTGTAATTACTGCAGATTTTTTCCTGGACTTTCCAAGGGGGGTGGGGCGACCGCCTCCGTCGCCCTCCCCACCCTCGTGGCTACGTCCCTGTCTTGGTGTGACTTTTCCTCTTTACCTGTGATAGCTATCCACTTATATGAAGAGGGAGGCGAATATATTAAAGAGATAGAGCCGTAAAGAAAAATCATCTGATAAGTTGCCTTTCTATATCTATATATCTTCAGAGATAGTCTTCCGGGAAGAGACGAAGCGTATCTATAAATCAAAAACATTTCTGTCACGTCTTCGATACCCGAATGTTTTTTTTAGTTTGACAAGTTGTGTCTCGTGTTAGTTAGTAAATTTCAATTAAAAATATTTTAACTTCTTTTAAAAAAAACCTCTAATTTTAAACTTAACAAAAAATATCGATTTCGATTTAAGTTTTCAGTTTTTAAGTTTATTTTATTTCAGTTTCATTTTCGATTTCAGTTTTGGCCAAATTTTTTGAATTCAGTTTAAAAAAAATTCAGTTTTAGCAGTTTATCGATTTCAGTTCACATCGATTCCCCATCGTCGTTCTTAACCGAACCTAATAGTCCGAGCGTGATCTTCTATTAAACGCTCCCCACCTTGTTTCGGAGTATATATTAAGTTTCTTTATTGTTCTTAAATATTTGAAACCCGCTTGTTTCAAATCTCGTGGAGACCAGACATGAAATGATGGGCTCTTCTCACAAGACAGCTGTATCTGAGGTCATTGCTTGGGGAAAACCATGGGGAAACCAAACGTATATCGTGGCGAGAAAAGTTGTTAAGTGAATTGAAAGCAGGGGCTCCTCCAGCGCGGTAGTTTATTAAATTTCTGTATTTACATTTCTGTATTGTAATTGATTTTCCTTTTTTCACCATACTAACTTTTTGTAATGGAAAAAACTTAGTAATATTGCGCAGTTTTGGCTATTTTTGGGTTATTTTACTTATTTTTTGCTTACATTAAATAATTTAGCCATAAAAAATGTACTGAGAATGTCAATACACGTCTGTTTTATAACTTAAAGCACATAACTTTTTAGGTTTGTAGTTCTAGTTTGAAACAATTAGTTTTGAATTAATTAGTTTGAAACAATTCGTGTTATTCCACCGTTATTCCTTACTTTTCAGATGATGGATTGCTTCATTTGTGGCAGCAAAAAGCCACCGTGGGTCTTCGAGATGCGAGTCGCCCACGAGACGATGGCCTTAGTGAGAAGCTTGAAGAGGGTGCTGAACATTTTATGTGCCACAGGAACTGCATACAAACCTATTGCTCCAAACACCACATTCAAAGACTCTTAAATTTAAAACGAAAAGCAGCAGAATTGTCCGAAACTCACACAAAGCACTTGAAGGGAAGTGTTAGGGGTTGCGATGTCGCCTTCAGCTTCAAAGAACATTTTTTTTTTGTGGACAAGACTGCAATGTCAACATTCCCACAAAGCATCCCAACCGATGGAGAAAGGCATTCATTTGTCGAACAGGAAAGGAAGCATGAAAAAAAACCTCAAAAGAAGAAATCTTGAAACGATGCAGAGAGAGAGAGGAGATGAATGGGGTAGGGAAGTGGAGTTCAGAATGAATTCAACCCTCGGTGATTTACATGCGGAGGATGGAAGGTATCACAAGGATTGCTACTCGAAATTCTACTGCAATGAGCCACGCAAATCCGCAACTTCTGACCTGGACACAGCTCTGGATCAGTTACTGAATCGTATGAGGTCTGATAAGACGCGTATATGGAACAGCGTGGAGCTCCACAATCTCTACATCGAGTTGGGGGGGGATGTAAACTGTCACGGAGGTCACTCATGAACGTTGCATATGAAAACCTGTGTTCTGATTTTGTCATCACCCGGTGTTGCATCAATCCTTATATTCAGGAATAAGGCTTTGAAGGACCTGCGCATTATGGATGATGAAGAGGATGACTGCAATTCTCAGGCCATCTCATGCTTGGCTGAAACCCTAAGAACTGAGTACCCACAGTCAGACCGCTACAATTACAAAACACGTTTGTCAAAGAAGCAAGTTCTCAATGAATGCAGTCCTACCTTGTTGGCACTGCTCGCAGCTATAACCGAGAGTCTGGATTGTACAATGCCAGCAGCTATGGTCGGCCATATCATAACGAGTGCCATCAATGGGCTTCACCTGCACGGTATTCTGCAAATGCAATGACGTCTCCCAGTGCAAGAATCCTCTGACAGTTAGTGTCACAGAAGCTGAAATAGAAGATACTGAGTGGGCTTGAAGTGGGCTTCAGATATTTCGGAAATGGCCCTGAAAACTAGTGTGCGTCCTTAAGTTGATGGACGCAGCTGGTATTTTGCAGATATCATATTTTGTATATCGTATTACATTGTAATATATATATATATATATTGTAGTTTGAATATCCTATAATTTTTTGTATATTTCAATCAATTGCTACAGAATAGGAAACATCTGATCAATGCTAAACACAATAATATTTCATAAATAAGATATAACTAAGTTTTCCTCTGTCGGTGGCGGCCATCTTGGAATTTCATGCATATACAGAAATGCCCACCATTTTTCGTCTGGCCTCCAACAGATTTGGATTCAGCACCCAAAAATCATGCTCGATCAAACAAAAAACCTAATATATGATGTAAAACAAGGTGTCCCCTCCCATCGCTTGGGGACCATTCAAAACCACGTGGTCCTTAAAGGGGGAGGGGTCATTATTTGACCACCAAGGTCCACATGGGGGAGGGGGGGGTCTTGACGTTTAGCCACACGACTAATACTAAGCATTAATTTATAATATTGTTTATTTATATATATATATATATATATATATATATATATGCATTTAACTGCAATGACCACGCAGTATATAAATGAATAGAAACGACGTAAATAAGGAGCGTCTCTGCACACGGGGAAGAGAAATAACGAATAAGTGAAAAATGAGGCGAACCGCCCGGGAATCGAACCCAGGGCCTTCCAATTGCCGGTTGGATGCGCTACCATTACACTACGGACCTCGATCAATCATAAATCGAAATTCTCCTACATAGGGCAGAAACCAATGCCCTGAGAGGGCACCCTCGCAAATCGTGAATATGTGCATTTAACTGCAATGACCACGCAGTATATAAATGAATAGAAACGACGTAAATAAGGAGCGTCTCTGCACACGGGGAAGAGAAATAACGAATAAATGAAAAATGAGGCGAACCGCCCGGGAATCGAACCCAGGGCCTTCCAATTGCCGGTTGGATGCGCTACCATTACACTACGGACCTCGATCAATCATAAATCGAAATTCTCCTACATAGGGCAGAAACCAATGCCCTGAGAGGGCACCCTCGCAAATCGTGAATATGTGCATTTAACTGCAATGACCACGCAGTATATAAATGAATAGAAACGACGTAAATAAGGAGCGTCTCTGCACACGGGGAAGAGAAATAACGAATAAATGAAAAATGAGGCGAACCGCCCGGGAATCGAACCCAGGGCCTTCCAATTGCCGGTTGGATGCGCTACCATTACACTACGGACCTCGATCAATCATAAATCGAAATTCTCCTACATAGGGCAGAAACCAATGCCCTGAGAGGGCACCCTCGCAAATCGTGAATATGTGCATTTAACTGCAATGACCACGCAGTATATAAATGAATAGAAACGACGTAAATAAGGAGCGTCTCTACACACGGGGAAGAGAAATAACGAATAAATGAAAAATGAGGCGAACCGCCCGGGAATCGAACCCAGGGCCTTCCAATTGCCGGTTGGATGCGCTACCATTACACTACGAACCTCGATCAATCATAAATCGAAATTCTCCTACATAGGGCAGAAACCAATGCCCTGAGAGGGCACCCTCGCAAATCGTGAATATGTGCATTTAACTGCAATGACCACGCAGTATATAAATGAATAGAAACAACGTAAATAAGGAGCGTCTCTGCACACGGGGAAGAGAAATAACGAATAAATGAAAAATGAGGCGAACCGCCCTGGAATCGAACCCAGGGCAAACATGCATGACACTGGTCGGGAGAGAAACGTGCGCACTCCTGACATGGAAGAAGAAATCCTACGGCGATTTGAGGACAATCCAAGCACAAGCACGCGAGGTGTTGCACGTATCCTCGGTGTGAACCACGACCTGGTCTGGAGAGTGTTGCACGAGCAGCAACTTGCCATGGACGATACCCGCCCAAACATTGATGGCGAACCGTTCTTGATGAGCATGCACCCGTGTAGCATGTGGATTTGCGTGCGCCCACACGTGAGAATTGTGCATGTTAAACACACCCTCACTTGTGAAACAGGCCTCATCTGAGAACAGCACATAAGCCGGAAAATTAGGCTGCACCGCTGTCTGCTGCAGAAACCAGCGTGCGAATTCCACACGAAGAGGGTAATCCCGAGGTTGTAATGCCTGGACTCTCTGACGATGAAACGGATGTAACTGCTGCTCGTGCAACACTCTCCAGACCAGGTCGTGGTTCACACCGAGGATACGTGCAACACCTCGCGTGCTTGCGCTTGGATTGTCCTCAAATCGCCGTAGGATTTCTTCTTCCATGTCAGGAGTGCGCACGTTTCTCTCCCGACCAGTGTCATGCATGTTTGCATGGAATGTTCCAGTTTCTCGCAGTCGCCGATGCAAATGCGCCAACGTTTGGTGGTTTGGCACACGTCTGTTTGGGAAGCGCTGTCGGTACAACCTCACAGCAGCTCTTCCGTTTCCATTGGCAGCCCCATACACCATATGCATGTCAGCCATCTCAGCAGTCGTGAAGCGCTCCATGTTACGCGTACTACGTCCGATTTAAGAATGCCCGCGGCAAGCGCGAGTCTAGCCCACTTCACCTTTTAGCCAATTGCAGCGGCGCCCTCTCGCGCCGAATGGTGACGTCAGCGGACATACACTTATAGACGAAAAGGGTTTGTCTTGGTGTTGCCTATCCCCCATTACAATTTGTACAGAAAGTTTTCAAACACCCTGTACATATCGCAAACTCCAGAAAATTCCAGAAGACTAATCTTTATAAACATAAATTCGCTGTATCTTTATTTCTGAAAATTCTACAAGATTCGAATCTCTGACGTTCATGAAACACAAATTTGTCACACTTTTAATTTGATTATTTTTAATTTGCTTTATTTTAATTTGCATTTTAATTTACATAAGATTAAGAAGGGGTGGGGTGACATCAGAAAACCACGTGGTTTTGGAGGGGGGTTAAGTCATTGGCCACAAATGACCACAAGGGGTAGGACGGGTTTGAAAACCACCCGAAAAAGGACCACGTGGTTTTTTAATGACTCCTTGGACTATAAATAAACTTAATGAAACAGAACCAATCGTACCTTAGACCGATTTAATTACGTTTCGATGATGTAGTGATTCGACACTTTTCCCTTTGATGATCTTTCATTCCGGTTGGCGTTGTATCCGTGAACGACGATGAATATTTAAAGACGTATTCTATTATGGAAATCTAAATAAACTTTAGATTTTTATAAACTAATATTAAAGCATTCATAAAAATGTGTAAATCAGAAGAAACGCTTGACAGACACTGTATCGATCAGTTAACCCTTTTTGCCTGCAACCATCAAGATTCAAGAACTTCACTCGAAACTTTAGAGGAGATTTAGAAGTTAATGTCAATAACTCTTTATTATTACGAGCAAAGAAGTAAATGCATTTAATCCTGTCGTAAAATGAGTGACAGACGAAAGGCAGGCAACCTTTTTTTTGTTTTATTCCGATTGTTTTTTGTAACTAATTTTGAAGAGGTATTTCCTTCGAGTTTTAATGAATGACCGATGCTCTTCATGACGTCATTGTGAAAGAAATCTTTGTAAAAATTCAAATTTTGTTTAGTTTAGTATCCCATGAAATATTTTAACTTTTTTTTTAATTTTTTACTGAAAATTTCGAGAATAAAGACTATGTTCTCGCTTCCGAGGAAAAATACATGTTTAATAAGCGCATACTACAACTCCTTCCTATCTAATACAACCAATCAGGTCTAAGAAATTAACAATGTGGGCGTAGTTGTGGACGTAGCTTTAATGGTAACAAATGATACCGTCAAGCCCTAATGGGATACATATACTAACGTACTTAATACATATTAAATGTCAAATGTTTTAATAATGTTAGAAAAGCAAAAATGGGTAATTACCATAACTCGAAATGTAATATTGTTCCGTTAATGCGAGAGAAAACCTTCATTACAAGTCTTGTAATTACATTCAAATATTTGTTTTCCTTCATTTAAACAGAACATTGCAAAATAAGTGTATAGAAGGTGAGGGCGCTAGCCACTACACTATGACGTAAAAGTGTATTTCACACACACACACACACACACACACATACGATATACAAGTGGTTCTTTTCATCAAATATTTTTCACGTGTTACTTTCATGAAATAATTTTCATATATATATATATATATACATATACATATACACGTGTGTGTGTGTGTGTGTGTGTGTGTGTGTGTGTGTATACAGGGTGTCCCAAAAAACTATATACTCTTTATAGCATCATATATTTTATAATTTAAAAAAAAACCAAACAATATATTGTTATAGCAATTGCCAATGAAAGGTAAATTAGTAATCTAAGTGATCAAAATGTTATAGCGAGTTGTTTGCATATAAAATTTAATTAACTACGCCAAGTGCTCAAAATGTTCTCCGGCGGCATGAATGCACTTTCAATACAACAAAATCGTGTGGTCTGATGAAGCTACCTTCAAGCTGAATGGCACACTAAATCGACACAACTGCAGGTACTGGTCACTTGATAATCCACACGTTTATATGGATAAACATGTTAATTTACCAGGATTAACAGCATGGTGTGGTTTATCATCCAGGGGTTTGGTTGGACCATTTTTCTTTAATGGGACAGTTACCGGTGCCGCATATCTCGACATGCTGCGGACAGAAATTATACCTGCAGTTCGGAAGTTGTTTGGAAACGACGACTTTTACTATCAACAAGATGGAGCCCCCCCCTCATTATCATTGTGATATCAGAAGGTACCTCGATGAAACGTTGCCTAACCGTTGGATAGGACGAAGAGGAAGCGTTGAGTATCCTCCACCTTCACCGGACTTGACTCCACTTGATTTTTACTTGTGGGGCTACCTGAAGGATGCAGTCTATGGTACAAGACCCGCAACACTCGAACACCTTAAGGATGCAATTAGGGAAAAGTGCGGGACCATCACAGCATCCACATTAGTCCATGTCTGCGAATCATAGTCGACGCATTCAAAAGTGCATTCATGCCGCCGGAAAACATTTTGAGCACTTGGCGTAGTTAATTAAATTTTATATGCAAACAACTCGCTATAACATTTTGATCACTTAGATTACTAATTTACCTTTCATTGGCAATTGCTATAACAATATATTGTTCGGTTTTTTTTTAAATTATAAAATATATGATGACATAAAGCGTATATATTTTTTTTGGGACACCCTGTATATATATATATATACACACACACACACACACACACACACACACACACACACGAGTATATGAAAAAATAATTTTAAAAAACTTCATCTATACTTCAGAAGTTACAAATTTCGTTAAGTGACATAGTGCCTATTCTTTCCTAGAAGAAAGGAATAGGCAATAAAACTTCAAGAGAACTCTGACACAAATGATGTATGTACAACCTTAAAAGTCAAATAATACATTAACAGTAATTAAACTTTGTTATAAAATTGTAAATTAAAAAGAAAAAAAGGAGGGTAACATTTAAGTAAGAAATTTGTAGAGTATTCTTTCTTTGAAAAGTCTTTAAACCAAAAGCGGAGAGGACTTTTTTTCGAATGATGTTTTGGTTCAGTTTGTTGTTTGTTGTTTATTGTTTGTGTTGCGAACAAACGATGAGAATAATTAGGAAACTTGCAGTAATGAAAAGAGTGTTAATTTATGTATAATGAAGAGTGTAAGTTCGTTAGTAAATTTTAATATAATAATAGTACATGTAGGATTTGTACCAGCGGACTGACGAGATCTTATTAACATCGACGCTAAAAAAAACTTTTAAACTAATTGAATTTAACCTAACCTAACCTAGCGTAACCTAAACCTAAACTATTCTAATCTAACCTAACTTAACTCGACTTAACCTAAGCGAGTCGACATTCTGCAAGTGTATTCAGTTTTTAACTTTATGAAAGTGTATTTTATTTCATCACACTGGACTTCATGCATCCATATTTTATGAGGCTACATTTATATTAATTTATTCAGCTATACAGTATTATTGTTAATTATTTACATTATTATTAGTATTATTATTATTATTCCGCTGTATTTCATTAAATGGTGGTACATTTTTATTCATTGTATTGTTTGAAATCATCTCCTTAAGCTGTACAGTCAGGTAGAAGAACAAAGTCGAATTGTTTGAAGTCGATTCGCATATAAAGTCTGCAACAAAAAAATTCTAAAACATCCATCGGGTCGAAGGCTTCGCCTTATGCAGGTCGATTTAATTCATATTAGTTTAAGTTAGGTTAGGTTAGGTCAGACTAAATTATGCCATTGAAATTTTGCTAGGTTAGGTTAGGTTAACCATTTTCATATAAAATATAAACTGCATGTACGTGCATGAAATTGAACTGGATTGAAATTGACTCGCAAATCGAATGTCGACTGTGAAATCCGACTTTACGTAGTTCGCAATAAGCGACTTCATAATACAGAGATGTATAAATTTTAATATAAACTCTCCAACAAAGAGATTAGTCAAGAAGTAATTAATAAAGAATCGCACCAAATGAGACCAGCTATAAATTGTAACAGTAAAATCTGACGAATCCCGTTTTATACATTATCCAAATTTATGTGCTTCAATTATGAAGAAAGTTAAGCAGTATATTAAAAAACCAAAGACGAACGCGATAAAACTCGCTCTTAGAGTAACTCATTACGCCTACTTCTTCTATCAATTATGATAACATATCTTCAATTCCTTTAAATTATGTGTTGATTTTAAAATTTTTACTGTCATTTCTTTCAAAACTATTTTTCATTTTGCGCAAAACTATGTTTAAAATAACTCCAATAAGTACTGTAATTGATTCCTCTTTAGACTAAATTTCAGAAAACAAACTTTTTACATAAATATCTAAAATACGAGTATATAAACTTCTCCAGTTAATCGCTGAAAGTTATGTTATCTCGGTTAAAAATTTACAAAGAATCAATCAATCAAAATCTCGCAGACACAAAACTAAAGGAATCGTCCTTCACAGATATAAAGACAACATTCACAACTTATAAATTCAGTCTTATCCACTATCCATGAAGATAAACGAAGGACCATTATCACTACCTCTGAGATTAGAGGATAAACTCGATCGTTTTGAAAAAAAGTTACGAAGTAATGAAATAATCTCAGAAGAAGCGCTCGACATTTTACACAGAAAATATAACAATAAGAACAATTTCATTTGTTCGCACATCGCAAACTTACAGCTTCGCAAAATTCATGAGTCATGATTTCTGTTAATGAATATTCAGTTTATAGCGTAAGAAAATGAAATAGTAAAGAAGACAGTTATTAACAGAGAAAGAGGAATTGCCTTTCTCCTCACATAACTATATAATTATTATTACTAGCTAAGTCTTCTCAGCCAAGACCTGTTTATTGAGGCGGTCTCAACTTTATATGTAACTTCCTATAAATCTCTGTAAAACTGGAAATAAATATAAAATTTATTATAAATTAAGTGGTTACCCCTAGATTTAAATTTTCTTTCTTTCCTTTACTTAGGAAGAGGATTCTATGGTAAACTAAAATATTAAAAAAGGGCGACTTAAACGTTCGCAACATCCTTATTTCTTTAATCGTTTACCACAAAGAAGTTAAAGTTACATTAGACTTTGAGAATAAATAAATTACAGTAGTAAATTGTTTCTAAATTCCACGAAAATCATTCAGAAGTATGACAAGTTAAGTAACTGAGCTAAGAAAATTAAAGAAATGCAATTCAACACAGCGTAGGTCAGTGATGGCAAACCTTTTTTAATTGGCATGTCAAGTATTATTATGCAAATTATTCAAAATATCTTCGCGTGTCACCGGTTTTTAGTGCGAAACTTGTTTCCCTTTATACACTAAAGTATCTATCCACCATTTATAATCCATTGCCTTCAATCTCACACAAGCAGCACTCGTATCAGTGCCAAGGCGATTTCTGGCGGTTGATTTGACGAAATTCATTGAGCAAAACAACTGTTCACACGCATAAGATGAACCAAACAGTGTTAACATAACTAACGGTAGTTTCTTCATGGATACAAAAGAATTTGGCAAATAATTCCATTCTATTAGAATAAGATTTTCAGCCCTCATTTCTGGTGACTGTTTTTCACCGTTTGCACTCCCAATCGGAGGGGTCGAATTAATTCTTTTGTAATTGCAGATTTAGATGAATAAATTTGATTTTGCACACTGTACTCTTTTGAAAGTCAACTAATTCCATTTCTAAATTATCGATGTTCAACTACTCGAAAGATGTTAAATGGAGATCTTCAAATCGGATAATATGTGGGTATCTCGTGAATTGCAATGTTGTATCAAACTAACGAAATTGGGCGAACCTTTCCGAAAATATTTTTTGCGCATCTCTTACTATTAACAAATACTTTTTGAGAACTTGTTTTTATCATCTGTACTGTCTTTGAAACATAATGAAGTCATGAAGTGCTTCTTCAGAGACGGAAAATACTTTAATTTTTCTTCCTCCAAATCTTTTGAGAAAATTCCGAGCTTTTTTTCAAAAGCTTTAATTACTGTAATATATTCAAACATTGTTGATACGACGTGACCACGACCTCACAATTTTGTATTTAATTAATTATAATGCAGCGTGAAATCGGCAAAAAACATTAAGTCATTTAATGATTTCAAGTTAGCGAGTTTTGATTTAAGAATAATCTTTTTTCTTTTAACAGTTCAACGAAACGGTTCCGAACTCGACCGCGACTTAGCCATCTGACACTATTGTACGACGTACGTGAACAACCCTGAATATTGAGACTCAACCTCATCTAACAGTTTTGTAAATTGTCGTTTGTTAGAGTGTGAGCAACTATAAAATTAAAAATTTTTGTCACAATGGAAATAACTTTTTCAAGTGATTTTAAACTGTTTTTTTGCACGAAGGATTTCTTGGTGTACAACGCAATGAAATTCAACTAAAGGATGTTGCACCTCTTTTGTGAGTAATAGAACAAATTCAATATATTTTCTGACCATACTCGGAGCTCCATCGGTCGTCACCATATAATATTTGCCAAATTAATAACCATTTGAGTGAATTCTCTCTTTAATTCGTTCATAATATCTTGTCCTGTTGTTTTCCTAGGAAATTTTCCTAGGCAATTGCACTACACTGACAGTACTCCTAATCCTGTATTTTCAGTATATGGTTAAAGTACATACCATAATTATTAGGGGCCGTTCAAAAATTATGTAACGCTATTTTTGCTAAAACTTGACACCCCAGATCCCCCAGGAATGTCGTTCTGTAACGCTAGACCAGACACCCCCTAAGATGTTATGTAACACTTCCCCCACCCCACACCCCACACGTTACGGAACGTTACAGGGAGGTGGGGGTGTCAGGTTTTAGCAAAAATAGCGTAATTTTTGAACGGCGCCTTATTCTGAATTTCTTGCTGAACTTAATTTCTAGTCACAATACCCGTTATAAGGCCAAAGTTCGAACGACCTCCTTGCGGGGTTGAGCAATATGGTTTCTCCGCATCAGGACAGGCTTAAACAATCTTTACAAGGATTATTTGGAGTTAGGTCCCTTTGGAAGTTCGATTCTAATAGGACTCTTTATTGGGTTTCGGACTCGCAGTTACCAATATCTAAAATGCAGTTTTTTATAGGTTCCAAATTTCAGTAAATTCTTTAAATCAAACCTTTGAAGTATTTCCATTTGTAAAATGGAATAATATATCCAAAGTTAAGAAAATTATTTACTCAAATTCACACATGTCAAGAATGCAAGACTTTTCTAACTCTTTATTCTTATTCTTCTTCTTCTTCTTAGTATTATTATTATCCTCAACCCTGAAGGCGAATAGTTTTGTTGTGAGAGGACTAAGACTGTTTAACCAGCTGCCCAAGGAAGTAGGGAACATGAGTGATGTTGTGATGGATATCTTCAAAAGAAGATTAGACGCCTGGCTCAGAAGAATTCCAGATGAGCCGGGCGTACCTGACTATATGAGGTGGAGAGCACAAGAAACCAACTCTCTACTTTACCAGGCCAACTCGAAAGGATGGGCGACAAGCTTAACCTTCGTGAAATGAGGAATCATCGCACGGAACATTTGAAAGGTTGAAAGGTTATTATAAATTTACAAACACTCGCGGGTGTTGGATAAATTATGCCTAAAAAACATGAACTAGTTTAACCCTCCAAAACACAACACTTAGAAACTGAATTGTTCACACAAAACTTAAGATTCAATTAATGAAACAGAATTCGAATCAACAGAAATATAAAATTAACTTGGGTAGAATCGGAAGTTTATGACCTAAAAAATTTCGTTAAATGAAGAAGAATTTGTAATTTAAAAAACAGTTTCTAGTCTTCAAAGAGTTAAATCGAGGAATTTCTCGTATTCTGGGTTATATACTTTGATAATTTATCTGAAATCACCGCTTAAACAAAAGCCTCATTAACAGTGATTTACTTATAAAGAAGTTACTCGTAAAGAAGTTAAGGTGCTGGTTAAGTATACGGTCTACCATCTGAGTTTTGACAGAATATAAACTAACGAAAATATCACGACTTAACCTAACCAATTATCAAGGGCGTACAGTTGATCTATTATTAATTATAACATTGTTTGTTGATCTATTAGTAATAGTAAATACTATTCCAGAAACAAACAATGTTATAATTAATAATAGATCAACTGTACGCCCTTGATAATTGGTTAGGTTAAGTGTGTATTTTCGTAGTTTATATTCTGTCAAAACTCAGATGGTAGACCGCATACTTAACCAGCACCGAAGTTAATCTATCGTTCGTCTAAGAATGTTTATATTTAATATTTCTTCTTATCGTTGCCAAAGGATTCCTTAAAAATATTTTTATTTTGTAACACATTAATTGTTAACTTTTAGTCTCTATGTTTTCCTTAGATATTATAACGGTTAAAATTTGGTAACCGCTGTTTTATATTTTCAAAGCTATATTTTATTCCACAAAATAATTTTCATCCGTGAATGCGGATAAGTGATGTAATTTACAGCCTTGGTTATCGTGAGTCGACATAAGTTATGATCAACATTATTGTTTTTTAACGGGAATTCAAACTTAATTTACGTATACTGTGAGGTGAGGCATCAAATGATAAGTGGTAATTGTTTTTAGGAGTGAAAGAAAGACACAGATTTATTTCATAATTTGAATTTAAAGATAATATAATTTGGTACTCGTAGGTTATCTCCCCCCTCACCAATTTGACAGAATATTTTTGTAAAACTAACGAAAATATCACGACTTAACCTAACCAATTATCAAGGGCGTACAGTTGATCTATTAATTATAACATTGTTTGTTCTGGAATAGTATTTACTATTACTAATAGATCAACTGTACGCCCTTGATAATTGGTTAGGTTAGGTCGTGATATTTTCGTTAGTTTTAACGAAAATATTCTGTCAAAATTGGTAGGGGGGGGGGGGGAGATAACCTACAAGTACCGATAATTTATAAGTAGCAGAGAGAGAGAGAGAGAGAGACGCATCAATACTAACTAAAGTGACACGTAAGAAATATTATGCAATCGTATGATTCCACAACGGGAGAAATATTGCACCGTCATTAGAAATGAGACAGCTACTAAAAACAGTTGCTTTTAGGTAACAGATTTTGTACAGTATGTTATTACATTTATCATATGTTAAATGATTATTACATTTTTATACCATACTTAATCCTAATGTTCACAAAATTTAACAACAGTAGTATAGCCGCAAAAGGGGAGAGTGCAGGAATGTTGCAGGTTATTATGTAATGTTGCAAAGGGGATTGTTGCAAAGGGGGATGTTGCAAAGGGGGTGGGGGAAAGGGGGGGGGGGTGGGGGGAAAAACTTGGAGGCGGCGTTATCCCCCAAGAGAAAGAAGGAGGAGGAGAGAAAGGAGGAGAGCTGTTCACCCTGGCAGGAGCCAAGTGCACACTGAGACTTCCAGCCGGTCTGGCGTTGTTTTATAGGCTCCTAATCAGCAGTTGGCTGAGTTGCCAGATAGCGCCATGTATTCCATTGTATACATATTATCCTATCAGCCAGTTGGCTGGTTGTCAGATACCTCTTTTTTTTTTATTATTGCGTACATTATTATATAGACTCCTAATCAGCCAGTTGGCGTAAATGGCTTGAGTTGCCAGATAGCGCCATGTATACATTATTATCCTAATCAGCCAGTTGGCTGGTTGTCAGATACCTCTTTTTATTATTGTATACATTATTATCCTAATCAGCCAGTTGGCTGAGTTGCCAGATAGCGCCATGTATTCCATTGTATACACTATTATAGACTCTAATCAGCCAGTTGGCTTAGAAGGCTTAAATATTGCAGATACCTGTTGTATACAGAATACCGGTAGTAGAAGGTATAACAATAAACAACATTGCATCATTCTTTTTATTATAAATATAGAAAATAAATATACATTTGAGGAATATGCGTATAACAGAAATATATACACATAATTATATATAAAATAAAATATACATTTCATCAATATGTACATAACAGAAATATACACACACACAAATATGGTGATATATAAATAAAATATACATTTCATATACACTTCAATATGTACATAACAGTACAGGAGAAATATCAAGCAAAATATATATATATATATATAAATATATATATATATATATATATAATATAAACACAAATCAATAGAAATATGTACATAATCAAAATATATATATACAATTCACTTTTTTTTTCAAAATACTAAAATCGGTCTTAATCGAGTTTACAATTACATCATTATTGCTCTGCATTACGCAGTCTATGCGGCTTAATAATATTTCACCGCTTAAAGTATAGGGAAACCTGTATTCGATATGAATGGCTTTCATATCGTTCAGTACTATTTTTGTTCCCACTTTACAACCGGTTGGTAAGTCATCTTTAAACACGTCTAGAATACAATCAAAAGCACGCACAAAGAGTTCATCGTTAGCTACATTATTAAACGCAAGTTTATAAGAACGCTTTTCCAATCGAGGGTTTATTTCTACCGACTCGAGCTTTTCAATCGTGAACTCTTCACTCAACATAACGGCAATTGAAATAATCTTCTAAATCGTTACGGCAACTGCGCGTTATATAAAGAAATAGTTCTTCAGGGTGAACGGTGTAGGTGAGCTCAGCCTTGTACGATCAATTGCTTTGTACCAAAGTTCATGGTATTTCAAAGAGTCTAAACTTTTTAAATAAACATCCAGCACTAGACCATTCTCACCAGTCCTACACTCGGTAAACCCATCGAGCAGAGCAGTGTATGCGTATTCAAGAACTGTATCAAAAAAAACATATCCGTAACACGCGCGTCTAATATAGGTTTCAGTTTACGGAATCCGACGATTTCAAACATTCTGTCGAGGATGAAACGGTTTCGCGTAGGAATAAGAGCGTTATTATCAGAAGCATTCTTCCACATAAGCCTTATATCAATGCACGGCGGCGATCGTTATTTATCACAACGTACATCAACGGCGTATGAGGGCGCGTCACTAATCTGCTCTCTTCTTGTACCTACGTTAGCAGGTATTTTATAACGATCTTCACACCACTTATCAACTATCACGAAGATTCTATTCATCTCCTCGATACTTAAATAAACCCGTTTGTTTTCGGTCTACATTCCGTTTCCAGTACATAGCTAATGTACCGGAATTACGCCTGAACACGCGCAACGATTCGTCACGGACACATCGTACGAGGCGTTGAGAATGCTGCTCAAAGGAAGTTCCATCGTATTCGAGGAGCGCACGTCTACTCGGCTCAAGCTCTGAGATAACTATGAGCCGTGTGAGGCACAGGCAGGAACGGTTCGACGGGCGGCTGACTCGATGATACGTGAATGGGCATGTTCGTACGACTCGAATTGTTGCACATATTTGTTTTTTCCGTTTCGTCACTACCAGCCTACGCACTTTGAATAAGAACTAGGCGCTAATCATCTCCACACTCCGGCGCACTATTTGAGAGGAACATATGCTCATATTTTCCTTTCTACCCATCAAACGATGCTCGTCTCTAAAATCTGTTAAAAACTCACGCATGGCACTAGCCACAACCTCACTATGAACCTCATCATGATATACGTTAATATAGTGATAAAAACACCTAAGATTGTCCATGATCACGAGATTCACATTTTCAGACGTAGGGTATGAGTAATCGACATGGTGTAGCATAACGTAATACCGCTTGTCACACCACCCATCCACAAGGCTCATTATCCATACCTGCTGCTTCTCTTCTGCACGCGTTGTTTCTTTACTTCACGGTGTATGTGAGACTTTATAAAGTTTAGCCCTGCAGTATACTTCAGCACATCGTCTGTGCAACGAAAGCCTTCAACAGTCTCACCAGAACATCCGTAGAGTATTTGTACATCTTGGAACTTCGCACAATCCAATGTGGTTTAAAAGAGGCATAGGAGGGGGGAATAGGAAGTTTTTCGGTATCCACCACATCCTCACACTTTACTGAATACCATTTCATAAACGTTGTGCAAGCGATATTAAAGGTAGCCATTTCAATATACGTCTGATCTGAATACACGTCTGATCTCTCGGGCTTACTGCGGTCGACTGACCACGCAGGGACTCCCAGATAGTAGCATGACTCACGCAGTGGGCGGAGCTTAGAACTTTCACCTACACACACACACACACACACACACACACAAAGGAGAAAGTGAAACGCTATTTGATTTATTGAGATATTCATATATTTACAAATACGATTCAAGATATTCAAGTTATATATACATATATATTTACAAATAGATACGATTATATACAAGACGTGTGAGTTAGAAGCATCATTGGTATCCAAAGGGTACGGTATCATAGGTGCCAGGTAACTGGTAACGTTTCCTATAGGTGTTACGGCACACCATCGTACCCCTAAGTTCCTTCACGCCTCCCAGCTTCTGCGCCCGAAAATTGTGGGTGCCTACAATTAGTTGGTGAGGTTCCAAACATACTAGATCCTTCAACGACTCAAAGTTAACAACCTCCCGATTCGCATGGTTGAGCGTAATACCCTTTGCCTTCACGATATATTTCATTTCATCCCTACCCTGACCCGTACCCCATAAGTCTTAGGTCCTGTTGAGATAAAAGAGTCGGCGTATGCGTCGTCCCCATACTCATCCTTGATCTCATCAGTGAGTTCGCCGAGGAACTCCCCAATAGCGGGCATGTAATCACCCTCCCTCTCTGTGAATATCACGCTATCTGTATCGGCATACAATACTCTCCGCCCAAGAGAATGCATAGACTCCAAAGTTTTATACGGGCGTAGGCTGTTGTGAAGCTCGCCACAGGTATGTTTGTAACCCTTGAGGTATCTGTGGCAAATTCAGTGTTGTTGTACTTTATTACGTAAGTATTACCTACATTCACGATCTCCATGACCTCTTTATCGGGGGCATTGGCGTAATCCCAGACATCGCTATAACTTTGTGCCAAATGAATGTTCCCTCTGCCGGTATTCTGCGCAAATTTTCCCCATAGACTGTTTAGACACAATTTGCACTAAAGCGCTTGCCAGGATTCTTTACAATTTGGACACGATCAAGTTGTATACCTTCGCGGTCGCGGTAACGTTGAATATAGGCCGACTTTTCATCTTCGGTATCAACTCCTCGCGGATACCCTGATGCTTCAACCTTATCCTTCAAAAAGGCGTTTATATATGGTGTGAAAAGGTTGGGGAGCTTCTGAAACCTCCACACCTCGTGTATCTTCAGTATTCTATAACCATGGCGTACGGCTAGGGCCAGCTCAGGACTTGTATATACGCCTCTGATCTTACGCTGGTGGGGTATATGGTTACATTCGCCGTTATCCTCTTCAGCGCACTTCACGCACAGTGGAAACATGAGCTTGTCATCGATAACGACAGGTAAGATAGGCATCCATAAATTGCGTGGGGGGAGTACGTCTACGAAAGAGAGCCCAAAGTAATGATCATTCAAATTTTTTGAAAATTCATTGATGGAGGGTATGCTAGGTCCCACCAGTTTCTCAGGAGCGCCCACGGGGTACGGATTGCTCTTCATCACGTATGGGTATAAAGAACAGAAATCGTAGTAATGGAGCTTCACGCCCTCCGTAGGTGGGAAGTATAGTCTGAAAGGATTTGTACGTCCTCCAAACAAGCTATCACCACATTTGAGAGGATCCAGCACCATTGAACGCTTGATCGCTTTTATTTCCTCACGGTATACAACGTCTGTCTCCATCAGTGCATCATATTCATGCTCCCACAAGACTTTGTGAGTGAACTGTGATCCTATAAGTTGATCGCGGGTGGGGTCGATGCAAGACAGTCGGCAGGAGACTACCGTGATATCTCCGACGATACCGCACTCAGGGCGGGGGCATCCATGCCACCAGCATCCATTAAAGGAATACACAGTCTTCACACCAGTGACACGGTTTTCACTTAACCCATCAACCCAAAAAACACGTCCATTAATCTTAATGGGTACTTCACCCGTGTTGCGGGCGTGCTTTATGTATACACCTGTTTGTTGCTGCAGGTGTATGAGCCAGTAAATAGCCTTGTGTCCGTAACTGCGGGGGTTGTTTCGGTGAATAATGGCTAAGGTGTCTTTAGGCATGAAGTTATTCTTGAACACCGTAAAACATAATGATGCGATGGTGGTTGCGACTTGCACTGGATCGCATTTGAAACGGGCTATGTACATACTTCTAAAGGCCTGGAAACATACTCTAAGCACGCGCACATCATTCACGCAATAACGCTCACATTCATCAGCTATATTATAAGGGTTACTTTCATTAAAACTGTCGTAGTATCGATCAAAGTCTTCATCCATACAGTCAAAATAATGTTTGGGGGGTGGTGGGCCTACGTAGTTTAAAGTCTCGCTGGTGAGGAAAGTGTATGGGAAGTATCCTTTGGAAACTTCAGCTGCTACTCCCATCACCTTGGGTAGCTTTGCTAATTTACAAGGTGTGAATAATAAAGTATCTTTAAATTGTACATTGCCTCTTATCTGCATCTGTATTAATTTGTTGCCTCTTTTCAATGGATCACCTGTAAATATCTCAGAGGATTCGTGTTCAAGCAACTCCTTATAAAGGAACTGCGTGTCAAACTTTGCCCGTTATGGGCGAGAATATACACAGTCATTTTTTGAACTTGTCGGCTAACTTGACAATATAGGACACAAATAGTTTCACAGGACTATCGCTGACATTCGTTTTAAAAACGTTTGTCCGTTTACCGCATTTGGGGCACTCGTCACATTCGATACCCATACACTCATCACAGATGGTCTGGCTCACAAGTAAATGTGGAATTACCTCTTTGGTTTCAGCGTTCGTATATGTTTCTATATCGTAGTACACAGTTATACAAGGGTTATTTTTAGGCTTAGCATCTTTCATATAACACACATGCTTTACTCCATCCGCCTTATATTCCTCCTGGCATGTAGGACAGTGAATTACGTCGCACTTGTGCTTAAATTTTCCCCAATTATCCATTGTGTGAAACATACCACATTCACAGATCCTCATTTTCCTGCACGTACCAATTGATTTATGGAGATCAAAGCAGCTATTATTGAAAAATGTGCGTCTACACATCACAGTCTCTCTTCTGAACTACACGGCTTTCACATTTGGTGCTTTTACACTGCTCACATACCATGTGACATTCTTTACAATGTCTCACTATATCAGCCGCAAACTCGAGGCACCCCTTACACAAATCATGATGTCTCCCATATTTTCGACTTTTGTCATAACTCGCGTAAAGCCCCTTATATTACGGATGGGGAGATACGTTGTCCCTGACAATCCTAAAATAAGTAGGGGTCTTGTACGATCTCTCACACAGCTTTTAAAACATACACAGTCCGGCGGCGATCATCCAAACCAAATACAACTATGCGCACATTCATTTCCTGTTCTACCTTTCTCAGCTCTTCAGGACCCATATTACAGTCAAATTCAAGTTCACAGTCTACAGCTAGTTTACGGGCACGCTCAACGATCGTAGGCAGCCAAATTTTTTGAGTCCGTGTATTTTGTACAGTAAACATACGTGCTAAGAGTACTGCTATAAAGCCGCAACCACGATCGACGTTTATATGCCTTCGGTAAATAGTTGGAGAATTGAAGTTAAGAGTGTACGGTATGGCACTATGACCCGCAACACGGTATACATGGTCAATATTTACCGTGAAGTTGTCCATATTGAAGGCTATACTACTTTGGACGGCTTGCATTATACGCCCTAATATATATTCTACATCTTCAGCAGCCAAACGCCTGAACGGTACTATCACCCAATAATCGTCTACATCACCGTCATCTGACCCGAACCCAAAGGACAGACTCGTCCTGACCTCACGCTCGTCGCGATTCTGAAGAGCAAACTCTATAATACGCTGTACTACCCTGCGTATCCCGCGCTCAACTCCATTGCTATACAGGGCTCTAGGGTCGACCCTAACTCTATACCGAATTCTAGTCAAGGCGGGGGTGGGGGCAGCGGATCGCACCAATTCCAGTGTTATACATCCTCAACAGAACGGGGGGATGAATTAGTGGCTATATTAGGTGCTGCTGCTGCTGATGGAGGCTCTGTTGCGTAGGAGGGTTGGGGATCTATTATTGTAGACTTAACAGAACGGGGGCGGAATAAGGGGGAGGTGCTGCTGCTGCTGGGGAGGTTGTTGCGTAAGAGGGTTGGGGATCTATTATTGTAGACTTAACAGAACGGGGGGCGGAATAAGGGGAGGTGCTGCTGCTGGGGAGGTTGTTGCGGTTGAGGGTTGGGGATCTGCTGCAACAGGTACGTATTTCGGCCGCTTTATACCTGATGTGGGGTTCTCATACCTCCGCTTTGGACGTGCAACCTGTATCGCTGGTTCAGGGGAGGAGATCACACTGTCGTCGAGGTCATCCGTAATGATAGGGTGCTCTACCTCATCGTCGGTTCTGTGGGAGAAGAAATATAAGGATCAGCACTCAAAATTTGTAATATTTTGTAAATGACCCACTTAGGAGTGTGACGTGTTAGAAATGGACTCTGTAGAAAAATTCAGATTCACGAGCCCATCCACATGTATTATATCTGGACCTACAGGATGTGGTAAAACTGTGTTTATGCTTAAAATCATTAAAGAAAAGGGCGAGATGTTCTCGAAATTTGTGCATAAAGTTATATGGTGCTATTCGACGTATCAATCAGCGTTCAACGAGTACCAAGATGATATTTTGTTCCACAAAGGTGTATATGACGTTAATTCGCTAAAGGGAACTGAACATACAATCATTGTAATTGACGATCTCATGTTGGAGATGGATAAAACGTTTGCCGAGACATTTACAGTATACTCCCACCATCTTAACATAAGCGTGTTCTTCATCAATCAGAATCTATTTTTCAAAAATAGATACATGCGCGATGTGTCGTTAAATACGCAATATCTAGTCTTATTCGCGCAACGTAGAGATGTATCACAAATTGGGGTATTAGCCAATCAAATGTTCCCGAATCAGCGTAAGGAGTTTTTGGAAGTTTATAAAGAAGCTACAAGCACGCGTTACGGATATTTGCTTTGCGACCTTCATCCGCGAAACACGTTTAGAGTGCTTCTGCGAACGAATATATTTCCAAACGAGCCTGAAACGGTATATATTCCAGAATGACAAAGAGACTAAAGAAGTACCATGAATTAATAAAAATCTATCATCGACTGCCCCGGGCAATGCAGCAGATGTTTATTAAAAATATTGACGCCGACTTTTTAAAATGCATCTGTGAAATCTGTCTTAACGTTATAAATTGCAATGTATCAATGAAAACCCATCAGAAGGCTCGCCTACGCCGCTACAAGAACATAATACGTACACTCGCTCGTAAAAGTCAAACTGTAGCGAAGAAAAAACGAGTTATTGTGCAAACAGGAGGGTCATTTCTCCCCATCTTATTTTCAGTTTTGGGCCCTTTACTGACTAGATTAATATAATGAAGAAAGTGGTAGTGATTCCCCACGAGGTGTACGCTTCACTGCAAAGAGACACGGATCTAGATCCCCGTAAAAGCAGACTTAAAAGAATGGAAAGCGAATTGTTAGCCCTATTAAACAGTGAAAAAACACCTGATGAGAAAAGAATCTTATACCAAGAAGCTCTGCAGAAATTTCTTCACGAGTACGAAAATTATAAGAACCCTACGGAGATTCCTGTGGTTATTAGGCACAGCACCGATGGCGACATAGGACCTGTACCCGACGATACAGCTGATCAACCAAAAAGATTAGCCACACAACATATCGAACATGTATTAAAAATACCCTCCCACTTACATTGAGGAGTAAAGGCTTAAGTCTTTATAATCTATTGAATGAGGATCCCGCCATACAATGGACCGATACAGGGAGATCATTGTGGAAGGATCAAAGGTACAGGGATCGAATATCGTAGACATTGTCCATGATCTGGTGAGAAAGTGGGATAGGCCATCACCATCAGGATGGAAGCATATTAAAGCAGACTACAACAAATAAATGTCCCTAAAACGTTGATAGGAAATCTGAACAGGTTAAAAGACTTGGAACACGCAACGTCTGTGGCACAATTGAAGACCGTCACCCCCTGCGGTAACACCTTTCAAGAGGAGAAAGAAGAGGTTAAACCAGCCCTACCCACCTGCCTCTAAAATACGCAAATGGCTAACGTATTAACTAAACGTTATTATGACATTTCTGCCCCATCCTCTTACGGCGGCGTAGATAGACTGCACGTTTACGGAGTAGGAAAAAAAGATGTTGAAAGATTTTTGAGGGAGCAGACGCTTATACGCTTCACAAGCCTGTGAGAAAAAGGTTTAAACAGCCAAGACAACGGCTTCCTCGATTGATTCTATTTGGCAAGCAGATTTAACAGACATGCAAAGATATTCTGTGTATAACGATGGTTACCGCTACATTCTATTCATAATAGACGTATTCTCTAGATATCTGTGGCTAGTTCCTCTGAAAAATAAATCGCCTGAAACAGTTGCTAAAGCCACCAAAACGCTAATGTTAAAAGAAACAGGGTTCCTGGCTATTTTTGTACGGATATGGGGAAGGAGTTTATAGGCCGTGCTTTTCAGAATATGTTGACAGAGTTTAATATCAGCTATTACACGACCAATTCTATACATAAGGCTTCTTTAGCTGAAAGAGTTCAGCGCACCATAAAGGAACGCATGCACCGTTATTTTACACATAAAAACACATACAGATTTCTAGACATTCTGGAACCATTGGCATCATCCTACAACCGCTCACACCATCGCACGATTGGGGCAACACCTAACGAAGTTTTAGAAAGAGGTACGCTCCCGAGAAGAGATGGACCACCACCACCACCA
The DNA here is from genome assembly GCA_023014485.1 of Bathynomus jamesi. Taxonomy (NCBI): domain Eukaryota; kingdom Metazoa; phylum Arthropoda; class Malacostraca; order Isopoda; family Cirolanidae; genus Bathynomus; species Bathynomus jamesi. The sequence continues at coordinate 695,162 of JAJOZX010001816.1, forward strand.
CCACCACCACACTCTGTGCGCTTCAAAACAATGATTATGTAAGGCTATCGCGTTCGGGGAATAAATTCGCAAAGGGTTTTGAGCAAGGATGGACACGCGAGATTTTTAAAGTTAGGGCTGTGAGACCTAAAGGTGTGATAATGATGTATTACATTGAAGATTTGAATGGGGAAGAAATCTCAGGAGGCTTTTACCGCGAGGAATTGCAGAAAGTCGCGTTTAATTTAGAAAAAATGTGTTTAAAATTGAGAAAATTTTAGGAAGCAAAGGTTCAGGAAGGAGAAAAATGTACCTGGTGAAATGGCTAGGGTACCCAGAAAGCTTCAACACCTATATAAAGCTGATGCAATAATGAAGCTTAAATAGTATGCAACATGGCTCCTAACCATTTCTACGTCACACTCCCGTCCTCCTCGTCCCTGTCTGTACACCCTAACACACGCTAGCCAACTTTGTAACAGAACTCCATGGGCACATTGAATTGGGTCGTGATTCGTATGAGGTGGGGATATGCGAAATTCAGCTGGACACCGTCTTTTTAAATATTGAACATGAAGAAACCGTTTTTACGATTCTTAGAGACATTGACGAGTGTGAAAAAGCTGGGGTAGCTATGGATGAAACTATGCGCATCGCTTGGACTAAGATTGCACGGTATTACAGTACAGAAGTAAGACTAGGGCCGGGTCAATATGGTTCGGCCGAGGATGTTGTGAGAGGCTTAAACGTAAGTTTAAGAAACTCAAACCTTACGAATGATTTAGTATATGAAATCGTAAACAACCCTGCACATACACTAATCCTAAAATCAAAGACTAACAGATGTCTTAAAGAACATAGAAAGTTCAAAATTCTAACCAACGGCCGATATAGCGCAGCCTTCCAAAGAGACACATTTCACGAGACACAGTATAACTTGTCCAGATTAATGTATCAATTGAAGATGGAGAAATTGGCTGAAAGGTCCCCAGACATGTGCTATATTTACAGTAATATAGTGGAGCACCAGTTTGTTGGGATACCCAGGCACGCCTGCTGCGCATTGCTCACATCCCCAACCATAGAGGAAGGAGTTTGAGTATTACATATGACAGACCCCATTATGTGAATGTCGCAACTAATTTAATAACCAATATCACAATTATTAAGAACGATTGAGGGCGAAAACTTCCCATTCGGTAACGGGAGCTTAACAGTGAAGCTACACTTTCGACGCACTGAGTTATAATGGATAGAAAGCCTTTCACCGTCTATCGAGGGATGCGATACCAGCGCGGTAGTGGACTTGGATCCATTTTTTCATCCATACTACGTACGGCTGTTCCTTTGCTGAAGAGGGGTGCCAGATACCTTGGAAGGAAAGCGCTACAATCAGGCCTTAACACTGCAGAAGACATATTGGCCGGGCTAAACCTAAAGAAGCCCTAAAAAACATTTAAAGCGTACACGGAACGAAATCATCAAAGATGCAAAGAGAAAAATGCGTGGTGGCGGGAAGAAGAAGAAGAGGCCCCCCGGAAGAAAAGGAAGGGGTCACGTGGTATTAAACGTAAAAGGCTGTCAAAAAAGAAATGCTGTAAGCGAATGAAACCTATGGTTGACCACTTTTTTGACTGATATAAGCTAAGGATATTGATCTCATGAATCATAGTTTGTTTACCACTTGTCGAGAGAGGAGTCACTATTTCGCCATGGCACGCTTCATCCACCCATGTAGTTCACAATGCTGTAAGTCGGAGCTGTCCTTTTTTGAGCTCCCGCCAACCCAAGTTTCTATTGAGCACAGTGACTTTATTACAATTAACCCTTTAAACACAATTAGTTCCCCGAGTGCACCTATAGAATTCGTGATACCCAGCTCAGGTCCTTACTTTTTTGATCCAAGCTGTGTGCACATGTACGCTAAGCTACGTATAGCCCATTCTGATGGAACGGCCTGCGATGACAAATATGCTGTATACCCTGAAACAAACTTTCTGCACGCCATATTCAACCAGTGTGACGTATATTTAAATCAGACCAACATATCGGCAGGCACGGGGTACTATCATCTACGAGCCTATTTGGAAAATGTCCTCAACTTTTCCAAAGAAGCGAAGGCTACCTTTTTAAGTGCGGAGGGATATTATCAAACTAAAGATGAAAATAGTATAAAGGACAAATTTAAAAATTCTAAAAAGAAAATATACGAGTGTTTTGGACGGTTGCACACAGATTTCACTTTCCAGGAGAAGTTGCTTGTGAACGGGGTGGATATGAAAATAAAGCTCACCCGCACGAGTCCTGAGATCTGCTTAAATCTGGATGCGAATCAAGAAGAGGGCGCAAAGTCCGTTGTGGTTCACATTATGGACACATACCTCCGCGTACGGCGAGTGAAATTAAGTTCACCAAAACAACTAGAAATTGAGAAAAATTTACTAAACGCTACAGTGAAATATCCTATTAACAGAGTGCAGATCAAACTATATACGGTTCCTGCAGGGCTGGCATCGAAGCAGATAGAAAACATTGCCCTGGGAAATCTTCCTAAAAGGATATTAATCGGCATGCAGGACCACGCTTCGGTGAATGGAAAATATAAAAAGAGTGCCTTTAAATTCGAGAATTTCGGACTTAAAATATAACTCTATACGTTAATGGCACTGCTTTGGGTGGAACAATGGGTACGGACTATTCATCAGATGCTGTGTTACCTCTTTGTGCCAGAGCCTATAGTAATCTGACCCATATTGCAGGTGATTGTGATGAGCTTGGTAATGGGGTAACGCAGGAAGAATTCATTGATCAATTTAACCTTTATCCGTTTGACATTACACCTGACTTATCTGCTAGCGTAAATACCCATTTAACACCACAGCAGAGCGGAAACATCTCAGTTCGGCTGGAATTCGCCAAGCCTATAGACGCTCCTATTAGTGTACTAGTATATCTCGAATCGCAAGCCTTAATAGAAGTAGATAGATTTAGAAGCGTTATCACTGACTTTTAAAATGGATGCTAATACACTTCAGAAAGTAATGGAGCGAGTCACACGTTCCAAATTTATCGGCGTGTTTGCGAAGAATGAAACATTGAGTTTGCCAAGTACGCGAGAATGCGGTAGTCTTATTGTGAACACAGACATCATCGGTAATGAAGGGATTCACTGGATCGCTGTCTATTTTAAAAATAGACAGCGCCTGTACTATTTTGATTCACTCGGTACTCAACCCTGGAGTGACCCTATTATTGTAAAATTTCTCGCTCAGTTACATATTCCCGAAGTTGTATGGAACCCATTTCGTATGCAGGGATATTTTACTAATGTTTGCGGAATGTACTGTGTCTCATTTCTCATGCATATGTCAAATGATAAAGAATTTATAAATTTTTTAAATTTATTTGACCCGTGTCACACTCACCGAAACGATGAAATGGTATGTAGACAGATAAAAAACCGTTTTCTAATTGTACGTACTCGTTGTATATTATAATGTTTTTGTTCGTATATTCGTTTATTGTACTGATTTCTTTCATTTAATAAATTTATGAAAATATATTGCGTCTTCTTACCCCAAAAAGATCGAAAAACACTTACATTATTTGACATTGTTGACTGATTAGTATATCATCCGTATCCCCTTCAAAAGATTGTATAACTCGTGTCAAATCCTCATCGGACCTTAAAGGAAAACATATACAGACAGACAGACAGACAGATCTCCATTATATGAAGATATCTTTGGTTCGAGGAGTGAACATTTCGATTTTAGCATGATGGGGAAATAACATTGATTGACATTTTTGACTAGTATCTGAAATACTACAGCTCTCCGTATATATATAAAATTCTAATTATGGACACTTACATTTCTATGGTAGCCCTTGCGTCGGATTGTAAGGAGCGTCACTGCAAATATCTTCTACGGTTTGCGTCGAAAATAGTTCGCCACAATCAACAGCATTGAAAAGGCTAATTGTGGTTAATGCTGCAGTATCACGTTCTTCATACAAGTCTGGGGAGACGTACAGGTCCATGGTGGAGGATGTGTGACACTGCTGACTGATCAGTATATCATCCGTATCCCCTTCAAAAGATTGTATAACTCGTGTCAAATCCTCATCGGACCTTAAAGGAAAACATATACAGACAGACAGACAGACAGATCTCCATTATATGAAGATATCTTTGGTTCGATTACCAATTTCGATTTTAGCATGATGGGGAAATAACATTGATTGACATTTTTGACTAGTATCTGAAATACTACAACTCTCCTATAAAATTCTAATTATGGACACTTACATTTTATGGTAGTCCCTTGCGTCGGATTGTAAGGAGCGTCACTGCAAATATCTTCTACGGTTTGCGTCGAAAATAGTTCGCCACAATCAACAGCATTGAAAAGGCTAATTGTGGTTAATGCTGCAGTATCACGTTCTTCATACAAGTCTGGGGAGACGTACAGGTCCATGGTTGATTATTCACTGATGCGAAAATAGCTACTGTTAGTCCCAACTGAAAATATCCCCTTTTATATGCACATTCACCAAGCTCCGCCCAAAAGACCAGATGTCCGTCGTGATTGGTTGCCGATGTAGCTGGGTGGAGCGTGTACCAATCCGCTATAACGAGACCGGACGAGTAACATATATATAAAATCGAATTATAGGCACTTACATTTCTATGGTAGTCCTTATATTAATCTTACAAATTATTAGTATTGTTTGAATTGTTAACTTATTTTTCGGATATACTACTGTCTCGGGTAAAATGGTCCTGTTATTTTAAATCACGTATTTGTTAATTATTATTATTGCTACATAGAAATTCGTGCAGTTTTTTCGATTATTATTTATTGAACAAAACTCTCGCTCTTTCTATATATATATATATATATATATATATATAGAAAGAGTAGTCTGGAAGGAAGTTTGCCAATGATTAAATTCTCTTTGCGAGTGACCCGTTGCCCGCGTCGTTGCCCGAATTGTTCATTCTGATGAAGGTCAAGCTTTTCACTCCACCTTAGACCTACAGTTTAACGTGGATTCCGAACCACGACCCATCAGCAGCCCAGCGTCTTGACCACTAGGCCTCCTAGGGTACCCATTTATCTACCAACCACTTTCTTTATTGTGTGGAACAGCTGGGCTTTGCTGCGCGCCGGCTACCGTCGGGTCTCGAACCCTGTGCCGATGGACTCGTAGTCCGCGACGCTAACCACTACACCACCGAGGCGGTATTTGTCATTACTTACTCTGACTATAGTGGATTTAATTATCCCAGAAGAGTTCCATGCACTGTCTGTGTGTAGCATATATATATATATATATTATATATATATTTCTATATGACACCGTAAAAAATAACGCGTAAATATTTGTAGAAATAATAATAAGAATAATAAAATTAATATCTGAAGCCAGTGGTGATTTCTGCTCGAATAGCTTGTAGAAAGATAATCTCTCGGCCCGAAAAGGTCTCTAGAGACCTTTTTCGTTCGAATTCTCCGAAACCAACCTCGCTATAGTGGCTTGGGCAATGAATAATTTCTTTATTTTACGTCATTTTTCATTTTTTTCGTCGCAGGAATGAGACTGTAGCATCGTTCTTCATCTTCAAGTTTAATGAAGGTTGGTATTCCTTATAAAAATTCGTTTCTGTCTAACGAAATAGGGTAACTTTGTTAATTCTATTATTGCGTAAATCTCTCTAATGTGTTATTGAATAATAGAAGATATATATTGTGGTATTTTATATATATATATATATATATTATATATCAGAAGATATTTAAAAGACTGATATAATTATAGTAAACTTTTGTCGAAATAGTTATCCATAAAATTAATTGTTTTCTATTATGGCGTTTTCGAAGGTAAACTATGTTATTTGCTTCGTTCAACTTCAAGGAAGCTAAGTACTCAATGTTCCAAATATTATATTAGTATTTTGGCAGATAAATGGGTACCCTACGTGTCCTAGTGGTTAAGACGCGGGGCTGTTGATGGTTCAAACTGTAGGTCTAAGGTGGTCATTACACATAATAAAAGAAAGTGGTTGGCAGATAAATGGGCACCCTACGTGTCCTAGATATATATATATATATATATATATATATATATATGGGATGAAATTCACAATAAAACGTGAAATGAATGAATGCTGAACAAGGAGTGAGGCGAGGTTTAGCCTGATTTGACTCGTAGAAGGGTAAGATAAGGCCGACCGATTTTGGCAGATTCTCGGAAATCCTTTCCTCTATCGGATTATGTTTTGGGTATTTCCAACTTTCATCGTATCTTTAAATTTCGTTTTCAATTTTCTTCGCAGGGAATTGAAAAACGAAGTTTAAAGAGACGAAGAAAGTTGGAAATATTTTAGAGATCTGGATTTAAAGCTTTTGTTAATGAAGAATATTAAATATACTCGTATTTATAGTAAATATTGATGTAGTCTTATGATAATACAATAACTAAAATTTTAGTTATCTCATTCACATGAATTGGAACTCTTTATTCACGTATTATTTATTGAATGGTGCATAATTAGTTGGGTTTCCCTTATAAAAATCGTCTAACGAAATTGGGTAACTTTACTAATTCTATTAACGCGTAATGAAAGAGGCGCTTGTGTTATTTTATACGGTCGAATCTTGTATAACCATATATTGTGGTATTTTATATGATTCATTAGCTTATTATATATACAAGGAATAACAGCCGTTATATAACTGTTACACGATTAATGGGACACATGGCGCTATCTGGAATACCTTGCGCTATCTGGCAACTCAGCCAGAATAGAGGATTATATGTTTCGTAAGTTTTCATCTCGTTTGGTGGAATTGTATCGTAAATTATTTAAATGAAGTTTCAATTAATTGGTTTTACTGTTATTTTATATTGGGAGCAAACGTTACAATAATAAGCTTATGTCGATATAGTTACCCATTGAATTGGAACTCTTTATTCACGTTTGCTATTATTTATTGAATGGTGGATAATTAGTTGGGTTTCCCTTATAAAAATCGTCTAACGAAATAGGGTAACTTTACTAATTCTATTAAAGCGTAATGAAAGAGGTGCTTGTGTTATTTTATACGGTCGAATCTTGTATAACCATATATTGTGGTATTTTATATGATTCATTAGCTTATTATATATACAAGGGAATAACAGCCCGTTATATATGTGTTACAACACGATACGATTAATGGGACACATGGCGCTAACTTCAAGTCGAAATAACATAGTTTACCGTAAAATGAAGTTTTCTATTAGACGTTTTCGAAGGTAAACTATGTTATTTGTTTCCAATGAAGTCAAATTTGCTTCTAAACTAAAATTAAATGTTATAAAATAAATAATATATATATATATATATATATATATATATTGGGGGGGGAAGATCTCTCGCCCGTTCTTCGACCCGAACCCGTTTCATTGTAGAAATAATAATAATAAAATTGATGTGCATTCGATTAATGGGTCACATGGCGCTATCTGGCAACTCAGCCAGAATAGAGGATTATAAAAGATCGCGAATCTGATGAAGAACCATTCCCCCCTCGGCTCCGGCCGAGTAAGGAGCTCTGCTCCTTCTATTTCATGCCCTTTGGTAAACCCCATAGTGGCCTCTTAGGTTAGGGAAACGAAAATAAATTGGGGGAGAACTCCACTCTGTCCTTCAGGTGTCTCTCTCCCTCCTTCAGCTCTCTCTCTCTCTCTCTCTCCTTCAGGCGCCTCTCTCTCTCTCTCTCCTGCATGTTTGCCTCCAGCATGTGTACTCCTGCATGTGTACATCCAGCATGTGTACCTACTGCATGTGTACTCCTGCATGTGTACCTCCAGCATGTGTACTCCTGCATGTGCACCTATCCTCTCTCCTTCAGGCGTCTCTCCCTCCTACAGGCATCTCTCTCTCTTCTTCAGGCGTCTCTCCCTCCTACAGGCATCTCTCTCTTCTTCAGGCGTCTCTGGCTCAGCCAACTGGCTGATTAGGATAATAATGTATACAATGGAATACATGGCGCTATCTGGCAACTCAGCCAACTGGCTGATTAGGAGCCTATAAAACAACGCCAGACCGGCTGGAAGTCTCAGTGTGCACTTGGCTCCTGCCAGGTGAACACCTCTCTCCTTTCTCTCCTCCTCCTTCTTTCTCTTGGGGGATAACGCGCCTCCAAGTTTCCCCCCACCCCCCATTTCCCCCACCCCCCTTTGCAACATCCCCCTTTGCAACAATCCCCACCCCCCTTTGCAACAACCCCCACCCCCTTTGCAACATTACATAATAACCTGCAACATTCCTGCACTCTCCCCTTTTGCGGCTATACTACTAACAACCCAGTGACGAGGTATGAAGCAAATATATGCAACATGCATTATATGCATTCCTGTAATTATCGCAGTCGATCAGAGTTTTTTTTATTGGTAATTTATAGAAAATATATTAAAATAGCATTCTTCAATGTACATTAATATTAAATGCTGCATTCGTAATAGCGCAAACAGTTGGAAGAGGTGAACGTAACGTTTTATTTCTAATACTGTACATTGATTAATAATTATTTATGTCTCGTCTAAAGATAAACTCGCTTCGAATAACACAGACATTTTAGCGGGACTTTCAATTCACACTTTCATATGTTTGCGTTATGAGTTCTCAATTTAGTATTTCACACAACAGAAAAATTACAATAAATTGTCCGTAACTACTTATAAGAGGAGGGACATTTAAGTATTATTATTTTTATTAGGTATACTCGCTTGGCAGTTGTTATGATTTGATTGATTTATTTAATGGAAATTGATACTACTCTCGCTGCATGACAAATAAAAAGGGGAAAAAAAATCTCATTTTTAAAAATGTGTATCAATTTGTATGGGATTTAGAGTAACTAATATAGATGCTTCAATTAACAAATATCTTAAGGCAAATGAATCTAAACCATGCATGCAGCTGCATCTTTCATTAATAACAGCGGAAACCAGAGATATGATACAATATTGTTAAGAGGGCCCATCTGGAATGAAATGTGTTCTTATTTCTCCTCTCTTATCATACTTTAAACTTCAGGAAATCAGTAAATTTTGGTTTAGTTGTAGCAGAGTGAAGATATATCATCATACCGCCTTATTTGGCCTGCAACTGAAAGTAATGTAAATCAGTAACGAGGAAAATTATATATATATATATATATATATATATATATATATATATATATATATATATATATATATAATTATGCGGGTTGCTTCTACAGAGCTTCAATTTAATATTTAGGAGAAATCCAATGACAAGGAGAAATGTAAATGCCATGAAAAGTCTTCTTTATTGCGCAACGTTTCGAGCAATACGCTCATCTTCAGGCTGTTTAATAACAATGTGAAATTAAAATCAATATTGAATGAAAAACAAACAGAAATTTCTATAACCTATTCGTAAAGACAAATTTTAAAAGACTGCTGTGTAAGGTAGATAGCTCCATTGTTCCAGTGTACTATTGGTAATTTTTCCAGTGTATTAATTTCACATTTACTACATGTATTTAAAAATAACTTCTTAATTTTTATATGTAAATCTGTATAACTTAGAACTTAACCCTCTTTTCTCAGTCTTTTAAAATTTGTCTTTACGAATAGGTTATAGAAATTTCTGTTTGTTTTTCATTCAATATTGATTTTAATTTCACATTGTTATTAAACAGCCTGAAGATGAGCGTATTGCTCGAAACGTTGCGCAATAAAGAAGACTTTTCATGGCATTTACATTTCTCCTTGTCATTGGATTTCTCCTAAATATTATATATATATATATATATATATATATATATATATATATATATATATATATATATATATATATATATATATATATATATATATATACACTAGGGTGATTAAAAAAATCAATTTTTTTTTTTTTAATTGTTCAACCTGTATTTTTGTTCCCTATGACAAAAAAGTAGTATATGCCAAATTTGGTGAATTTTAAATAAAATTTACTATGTGCTACCAGGCGTCAAAGTTTCCCTTTTTTTTCAATTTGTTTGTTTTTACAACTTATGATTTTATGTTTAATTGTTTATATTTCAGAATTTTTAATTAATGGTTTATATACACTAGCTTGCTTTTAATTGTTGTTTGGCACTTGTGATTTTGATACCAATTAATCGATTATGGAAGCTAGGCCTAACTCACCATTACCTAGTTGCTCAGTTGGGAGAAGTTCTACAAGAAAAGAAACTGAAATATGGCTAATTGGGCAGCCCTGTGCAGTACTAAAACATCCGTATTACCATCAGAGAAGGAAATGATGGCCCCTCTTCATGCACTACAGAAATATTAAAAAGCGAGGCATTAGAGAATCATGCTACTCTACTGCGGATGATGTGCTAGCAGTTTGGAAAAAACAGGAATACCAGCAAAACAGAGTACATGTAGTAGATAAAATTCAAGGAATACTGAAGGAATGGCAGCTGCTTAAGAAAAACAAAGCAAACAAATTGAAAAGATCACAAAATTTAAATAATAAAGAAGAAAAATGGAAAGATAAACTGGAAAACTTATTTGACATTGCTCATGAGAATGCTATGCAGCTTATAAAAATAGAAGATGATAAGAAATTCTTGAAAATGCAACGTGAGAAAGGACGTCATGGAAAAATGGGTACCATTGATAAGGCTGTTGCTAAAAAAGAGCAAAGAGCAGCAGAAAAGCAACGTTATGAAAAGAGGAAAGCAGAAGAAGAGCTCAAAAGAAAGAAGAATGAAGAGGCTGTCATACTCACCAGTACATCATCAGAATCAGAATCAGAGGAGAGTAAAAGTGATTAATCTGGTTTCTGTGCTGCACAACCTTCAACATGGAAAAGTAAGGTAGGCAAACGTAGAAAATTGTTTGATGATAAATTATTAGGAAGTCTTGATGTTGCAAAATTGAGTGACAGAAATGCGTCTCTAGTTTTAATGCCAACAATCAGACATCGCTTGAATGGGGCATCTGCAAACAAATAAAATGCATGTGTTTCGATACAACGGCAGCCGATACTGGTCCTAGAAATGGTGCAGCTATTCTTCTAGAACAAAAATTCGACAGCGATTTATTGTGGCTGGTATGTCGACACCACATATTTGAAATTATGCTGGAAGCTGTTGTTTCAAAGTCTTTATCACCATCTTCTGGCCCAGATATAGTCCTTTTTAAGAAGTTCAGAGAAAAATGGTCAAGCATTAATAAGGAGGACTACGAAACAGTATTATCAGATCCAGATAGCTATGAAAATATTCATGACATCAAAGATGACATAATTATATTTGCAGCAAATCAACTAGACACATTCCAACCAAGAGACGATTACCTAGAACTATTGCAGTTAACAATTATTTTTTTTGGAGGTGAACCAAAAGGTGGAATCAAATTTAAACATCCAGCGGGACTTCATCGGGCTAGGTGGATGGCCAAAATTACATATTCATTAAAATTTTTGTTCAAATCTCAGTTCAAAATTTCAGTAAAAGACAAAAAAGGACTAAAAGACATCTGTCTATTTGCTACTCGGTTATATGTAAAGGCATGGTTTACAGCTCCTGTGCCATCTTGCGCTCCTCGTCTTAATCTGGAGTTATTACAGAATCTTGTAGTCTACAAACAAATAAATGACACAATTGCATTTGTTGCTATTAAAAAACTGTTAGGTCACCTCTGGTACCTATCAGAAGAACTGGTAGCGTTGGCCTTTTATGATGATGAAGTGCCTACTGAAACAAAAAACAAAATGGTAAAGGCCTTGCAAAATACAAAAGAAACTTTTCCTGCAAAACGGGCTTTTCTAGATCCTGCACTTATTCTAACGAAGAAATTAGAAGATTTTATCACATCAAATACTCAAAGATTCTTTACAATAACAGAATTTAGTTCAAAATTTTTACTCAAAGATGCTAAAGAATGGCATAATGATGAAGAGTATAACTCCGCTAAGAAATCTATCAAATAGTGGAAAGTCGTGAATGATATAGCGGAAAGAGGAGTAAAATTAATGGATGAATATAATAAAATACTAACACATGACGAAGATCAAAAACAATTCTTGCTACAAGTAGTGAAAAACTATAGGGCTGTTTACCCTGATAGAAAAAAAGAAACATTGATGAAATAAGGACAGCTAATGTCTCAAATATCATGCTAGTTTAATTATGCATGCTTGTGGTTATGGTAGGACCTACGGGGGAGCTTTCCACATTAAAAAAAAGCAATGCGCCTTGTATTGTACCTCCTGGGTGGTGTGGAAAAATTTGACAATTTGAGTCATTCTGTAAATTTTTAATTGCTGGTAGCAACCCTTAAAAATTAAAAATTTGCTAAAATATTTTAGGATAGTAATTTTTATGCTGAAATGAACCATTTAAAGGGTTGAACACATTAAAATATATAAAATATTTTTTTACATCTCATCTCACTAAAATATTTGAAAGAATAGTTAGACAGAAAATCTATGACTTTTTGGAAACTCAGAAAAAATTCAATGATAACCAACACGGGTTTCGATCGGGCAGATCATGCCTATCACAACTAATGGAACACTACAACAACATTATTGATTCACTTGAAAGTAATGAAAACTATGATGTACTATACACAGACTTTGCTAAAGCGTTCGACAAGTGTGACCACGGAATCATAATACATAAACTGAAATATATGGGAATAACAGGAAAAGTAGGGAAATGGATATATAATTTCCTTAGTGAGCGGAGGCAAGTCGTTACAGTACAAGGAGTATCTTCATCAGAATCAGAAGTCCTCAGCTCAGTACCACAAGGAACAGTATTAGCTCCACTACTCTTCATAATCATGCTAACTGACATAGATGAGGACGTTAACAGAGACAGCACAGTAACATCCTTTGCGGATGACACAAAGATCAGTAGAAAAATAAGAAACCCAGAAGACATAGGATCTCTACAAACCGACATAAACAAAATCTACAAGTAGACTGAAGACAACAATATGAAGTTTAACACCGAGAAATTTCAGCTATTACGGTACGGAAAAAGAGAAGACCTAAAGTGCATGGAATATTATACCCCAAATGGACAGGAAATTCAGAGAAATTCCAGATCAAAAGATTTAGGGGTTGTAATGACAGATGATGCGAAATTTGAAACACAAAATAAGATAGCAGTAAACAGAGCAAAGAGAATAACGGGTCAGATATTGAGAACTTTTAAACGAAGGGATAGGAATGTAATGATTCCTCTACTGAAAACCCTGATAATACCCAAATTAGAATACTGCTCGGTCCTAACTTCCCCATATAAAAAAGAAGACATTAGACAGCTGGAGGGGATCCAAAGAAGCTTCACAGCCAAGATCAATGGGTGCAAAGAACTAAATTACTGGGAAAGGTTACGAGAACTAGACCTATATTCACTGGAAAGGAGAAGAGAGAGATACACCATTATTTACACTTGGAAAATAATGGAGAAACTAGTCCCTAATCTTACTCTAAATCCCATAACTCCCCAAACAACGATGGAAAGTAGAAGCGGTAGACTGTGTCGTATTCCCAAATTGAAGGCGAGACAGGGAACATCCTTAACCCTGAAAGAAAATAGTTTTGTAGTGAGAGGACCAAAACTGTTTAATCAGTTGCCCAAAGACCTAAGAAACACGAAGGGAGTTGCAGTGGAAATCTTCAAAAGAAGACTAGACGCCTGGCTCAGAACAATCCCCGATGAGCCGGGCGTACCTGGCTATGTGAGGTGGAGAGCGCAAGAATCCAACTCACTACTTCACCAGGCCAACTCGAGAGGAGGGGCGACAAGCTTGACCTTCGCGAAATGAGAAATCATCACGCGGAACCTTTGTAAGGTTGTAAGGTAAGGTAAGGTGTATATATATTATATATATATATATATATAATATATATATATATATATAATATATATATATATATATTCAAGGCCAAGACAACGGATGAGATGTTAATGACCTTAGATGACAAGACGCTGGAAATTGTGGAAAGACATGTTCCAAATATGCAGCAAAAGAGGAAAGAGAAGCAGGTTTGAGAGACAAAAGAGGTTATTGTTCCGAAAGAGGAAAAGAGTGACTGCAAAATTAAGTAATTGTAAAGATAACAACATCACAAAAATATTAAATGATAAACTGCAGAGTATAGAAAAAGATGACGCTATAGAAGCGATAAAGGTTAACTCAAAGTACTTCTATAATTTGGCAAAAAGGAAGTCGAAAAATCACACGACTATCGGGCCTTTGAAAAATAAAGACAATGCTTTATTTGATGATCTAACAGAAGTATCTGAAATATTAAGAGCTCAGTATGAATCATCTTACAGTATTCCCAAAACTAACAAACTGATTTGCGATAGAAACGCGTACTTTGAAGAACAACTACAAGGGGAAAGTATAACGGACTTCAACTTTACGAAGGATGATATTACACGAGCTACAGGGAAAATAAAAGCACACTCGGCGGCAGGACAGGACAAAAGGAATGCCATACTGATCAAAAACTGCAAGAATGCAATCGCTGAGCCCCGATATTAGGTATGGAGACGATCACTAGACACGGGAGAAATACCGAACATTCTGAAGAGAGCAAGCATAGTCCCAATATATAAAGGAGATCGATCCGAGGCCAAAAACTAGAGGCCAGTGTCGCTTACATCTCATCTCACTAAAATATTTGAAAGAATAGTTAGAGAAAAAGTGTATGACTTTTTGGAAACTCAGAAAAATTAAATGATAACCAACATGGATTTCGGTCAGGCAGATCATGCCTATCACAACTAATGGAACATTATTGTACAACATTATTGATGCACCTTTATAGAATAGAATAACCTTTATTAATAATAATAAAATAAATACATTTTTTTCAATTCACAATGACATGAATAATTGTGAAACTCACTATTTATTTTACTTAATTTGGCCCTTAAGCTTTAGGCTTTACTGGGCTCTTATTAAAAATAAGCAGCTAGTTATTATTAATTAATAATAATAAATAAATAAATAAGTAAAGAAGTATTATTAATAGTTAAAACATGTACTACAATATTAAACAATATTAATGGACAATATTAAACAATATTAGTGGACATTAATCCTAGATTTTTGTTAGTATGCCATTATTAATCGGGATTTCAACTTGGTTTTAAACAAATTTACATTCACAATATTTTTTATATCAGCATACAAGTCATTTTATAGTTTCAATCCAATGAAACTGGGTAGTTTTTGAGATGAAGACAATCTAAATTCAGTGGATTTCTTGATGAGTTACAAAATATCTATTTACCCATTGCAAATTGATGATTTTGTTCTTACACTTGTAAATAAAAATGAAATGTGCCAGTTTGGTTATATCGTTAAGCTTTAGCAGGTTTAGCTCTTTAAATAATGCACTAGAGTGATCAAGGAAATCAGCTAATAACCTTATTGCTCGTTTTTGGATGACAAAGATACCATTTCATGCGTTGTTAGCGGAGTTTCCCCAAATAAGGGTGCAATATGTTATATAAGGAAGAACCAGAGTATGATAAAGAGTCAATCAAACTTGTTTAGGGACTACATTTTTAAGTTTAAACATTATAGCAACGCTCCTTGAAATCTTTTTCGCGATATAATTTACATGATCACTCCATTGCAAATTCTTATCTAGCATTACACCAAGAAATTCTGTTACAGTACACTCCTTTATGGCGATTTCATTAACATTAAGTTCATCAAGATATACATTTCTTTTATTAGTAAAAATCATGAAATTTGTTTTACTGGTATTTAGGAAGAGTTTATTGGTGGTCAACCATTTCATTACACTGATGAATTCTGAATGAAACTATGATGGAATATACACAGACTGCCAAAGCGTTCGACAAGTGTGACCATAGAATCATAATACATAAACTGAAATATATGGGAATAACAAGAAAAGTAGGGAAATGGATATATAATTTTCTTATTAAGCGGCGGCAAGTCGTTACAGTTCAAGGAATATCTTTATTAGAATCAGAGGTCCTCAGCTCAGTACCACAAGGAACAGTATTAGCTCCACTACTCTTCATAATCATGCTAACTGACATAGATGAGGACGTTACCAGAGACAGCACAGTAACATCCTTTGCCGATGACGCAAAGATCAGTAGAAAAATAAGAAACCCAGACGATATAGGATCTCTACAAACAGACATGAACAGAATTTACAAGTGGACGGAAGACAACAATATGAAGTTTAACACTGAGAAATTTCAGCTGTTACGGTACAGAAAAAGGGAGGACCTAAAACCTAAAATCCATGGAATACTTTACCCCAAATAGACAGGAAATTCCTAGAAATTCTAAAGCAAAAGATTTAGGAGTTGTAATGACTTATGTTGCGAAATTTGAAACACAAAATAATATAGCAGTAAACAGAGCAAAGAGAATAACTGGGCAGATACTGAGGACCTTTAAATAAGGGGATAGGAATATAATGATTCCTCTATTGAAAACACTGATCATACCCAAGTTGGAATAATGCTCGGTCCTAACATCCCCATATAAAAAAGAAGACATTAGACAGCTAGAAGGGATTCAGAGAAGCTTCACAGTCAATATCAGTGGGTGCAAAGAATAAATTACTGGGAAAGGTTACGCGAATTGAACATATATTTACTGGAAAGGAGAATAGAGAGAGATACACCATTATTCACACTGGGAAAATAATGGAGGAACGAGCCCTTAATCTTACTCTGAACCCTATAACCCCCCAAACAACAGTGGAAAGTAGAAAAGAAAGACAGTGTCGTGTTCCTAAATTAAAGGCTAGATAGGGAATATCATTAACCCTGAGAGAAGATAGTTTTGTTGTGAGAGGACCAAGACTATTTAATCAGCTGCCCAAAGAACTAAAGAACACGAGTGGTGTTGCGGTGGACATCTTCAAAAAAAGATTAGACGCCTGGCTCAGAACAATCCCCGATGAGCTGGGCGTACCTGGCTATGCGAGGTGGAGAGCACAAGGAACCAACTCTCTACTTCACCAGGCCAACTCGAGAGGAGGAGCGACGAGTTTGACCTTCGTGAAATGAGGAATCATCACACGGAACATTTGAAAGGTTGAAAGGTAAATTTGGAGACAAATGCAAATTCTACTACCCGGACATCTGCAGGACTTATGCAAAATATGGAACCTGCAAATACGGGAAAAAATGCTACTACCAATATCTCCCGACGGACCCAAAGAACAAAGGACAAAGTTTGAATGACAATAGGAATAACAATAACAATAGGAACACAATAAGTGAAAAAAAAAATTTCAACATCGCAGACACGATACGGCTGCTAAATGTCATCCAACGCATGCAGTTGACACAGCTGGAAACCCCCCGAGCCAAACCGCTTACGGACAAGAAGCTACCAGAACAGATAGGCGGAAACGGATCTCTCTCGGAGGATCATTGGGCAACGAAACAAGCGATATCGAAGGAAAACGAACTTAAAATGTACAAGGGGCAACGAAAAACAAAGAACATAAATATTGCCCTGGCTAATATTCAAGGAATAAGACCAAACCAATCACTCAACAAAGTTTCGTACCTGAAAGGATTTATGGACGAAACAAGGGTGGACATGGCATGCCTCACAGAAACTTATCTTAAGGATTGCCAAGGAAATTGTGAGAACTATGAACATTGTATTGAGAAGAAAGAGATAAATATAGAGGGCTTCAACTTACTAAGAGCGGATAGAACAACGAGACGTAAAGGTGGCTGTGCTATATACATACATGAAGTCATATGACAGAGACGATAATAAGTAAATCAAACAGCTTTGTGGAACTCCTAGCAGTGAAAACAGAAGAACTAAACGTGATACTAATAGTTATCTACAGCCCTCCAAACACCCCAACCGAAAAATTCTCGGAGGCCATTGATGACATCAGAAAGTTAATAAAGGCCATAAACCCTCCATCCTCCAATATAATATGCCAGCAAAAAAAAAAAAAAATTAGACTAACACGAACTTAGTTGTAATTTGTTGAGTAAATTAACCCACTTTTTGTTATTCTTTATACTTTGTTTTCTTCTCTCTTTATTGCATGTCTGCAGTTTGCATGTTTGCATGGTATGATAGTGTTTGAGTTAAGAAAGTGTTCTAATGCGTTCTTATTTTACTTCTTTTCATCTTTCATGCCTTTCCAGCCTAGTGGGCTGCATCCTCTACCTCCCTATGGAGTGGAGGATCGGTCTGCAACAGTTGAAAGAATGTGTTGCTTTGAGTTAAGAATGTGTTGTTCTTGAGTTAAGAATGTATTGCATGGTTTGCAAGCGTTCTTATTTTACTTCTTTTCATCTTTTCCGGCAGAGTGGGCTCTACCTCCCTATGGAGTAGAGGACCGTTCTGCAATCTTTCCTATTCTCTCCGACTATTTTTCTGACTTGTCGGCAGTGGCCGGCGGATGATGATGGTGAGTCTTTTTTCTCTTTTTCTGAATGAATGTTAACCCACGAGTGATAGGTGTTGCTACTTACTTAACCCCTTATTCTCTTCTCTTAACCCCCTACTCTTTCCTTTCTCTCGGGCTAACCTTAAAGTGGATCTTTGGGTCTTTGTTAGCCTTAGCTTCTGTAGACTTTAACTTCCCATTTATAAAATGGGACAAGAGGAGCACAAGAGAAGACCAGGAGCAAGCAAAAATGTTGATGGCTCTCACATATGAGTTTATGTTGACACAGGAGATAACAGAAAATACCAGAAAAAATAACTGCCTAGCCCTGGTATTCACGAATAACACAAACTTGATTGCTGATATAAAAATAACCCCAACCATTATCTCAGACCACAACTTAATCGAAATATCAACAAATATGAGGACAACATTAAAAGACAATACACATATTGAGGAAAGAAGCAAATTTGGGGCTTTAACTTAAACTCTAAGACTATAAATTGGGAAGCAATCAGATCGCACATGGCCCAAATAGAGTGGAGAATAGTTTTAGAGAATAAAACAATTGAAGAAATGCTAACAACCTTGGAAGAAAAAACGCTGAGAATTTTAGAAAAATATGCTCCGAAATCACAGCCAAAAGGAAAGAGAAGCTGGCTGGAGAGGCAAAAGATAAAAATATTCCGCAAAAGAAAGAGAGTGGAGGCGAAGTTAGCCAACTACGGAGATAATGCCAAGAAAGTAATACAAGAAAAACTGGAGGGTATCGATAGGGAAATACAAGCCCTGATTAAGGACCATACAGAGAGGGAAGAGGAAAAGGCGGTAGAAGCAATAAAGGAAAATCCAAAATACTTCTATAGCTATGGAAAACGGAAAACAAAAACGCGTGCCGCTATTGGGCCATTAAGGAAGAGAAATAATGAACTAACTGACGATCCAAAAGAAATATCTGAAACATTGAGAGCCCAGTATGAATCAGTTTTCAGTACCCAAAAAGTGACAAAGCGATACCTGACAGATGCATTCTTTGAAGAGAAATTGCAAGGAGAGTGTATAACAGACTTTGATTTTATCCCAGAAGATGTAGCGAGAGCTATAGGACAAATGAAACCACATTCAGCTGCAGGTCCAGTCAACTGGAACGCATTATTGATTAAAAACTGTAAAAATGAATAGCTACACCTTTATACTGGATATGGAGAAGATCCCTAGACAATGGGGAAATACCGAGGAGCTTGAAAAGAGCAAACATTGTCCCTATATATAAAGGAGGGGACAGATCTCAAGCAAAGAACTATAGACCAGTGTCATTGACGTCCCACCTCACCAAAGTATTTGAAAGAATAGTTAGAGAGAAAATTTGATTTCTTGGAGACACTGGAAAGATTCAACGAAAATCAGTACGGATTCCGATCAGGTAGATCATGCCTATCACAACTAATAGAACACTACAACAATATCCTAGATGCACTTGAAGGCAATGACAACTACGATGTCATATACACAGATTTTGCTAAAGCTTTCGACAAATGTGATCACGGTATAATAGCTCAGAATCGGAAGTACGCAGCTCAGTACCACAAGGGACAGTACTGGCCCCACTCCTGTTCATTATCATGCTAACAGACATAGACAGCGGAGTAAACAGCAACAGTATAGTAACATCCTTTGCAGACGATACAAAGATCAGCAGAAAAATCAGCGATGTAAATGAAGTGGAGGCTTTGCAGAGGGACACGAACAAAATATATAAATGGTCAGAAGGCAACAACATGACATTTAACACCGAGAAATTTCAGCTCTTGAGATATGGTAGAAAAGAGGAATGTGAACAGACTGCATATTATGCTCCAGATAGACGGGAAATTCAGAGAAGCACGAAAGTGATCGATCTGGGGATAATAATGACCGATGATGCGAAATTCGAAACACAAAATCAGATAGCGATAAATAAAGCAAAAAGAGTCGCCGGACAGGTACTAAGAACGTTCAAAAGAAGGGACAGGACAGTAATGATTCCTCCTCTAAAAACACTGATTATACCAAAACTTGAATAATGCTCAGTTTTGACGTCCCCATATAAAAAGGAAGAAACTAATGAACTAGAAGAAACGCAAAGACATTTCACAGCCAAGAATGATGGCTGCAAAGAACTCAACTACTGGGAAAGACTACGTAAACTAAATCTGTACTCCCTGGAAAGAAGAAGAGAGAAATACACCATAATCTACATATGGAAAATTATCGAAAAAAATGGTACCATACCTAAAACTAAACCCAATTACCATTCAAACAACACTGGAAAATAGGAAAGGCAGAATGTGTAGTGTTCCCAAATTAAAGGCCCGACAAGGGACCTCCTCAACATTAAATGAAAATAGCTTGGTTGTCATGGGGCCAAGACTTTTCAACCAGCTTCCAAAGGACCTCAGAAACGTTACAGGGGTCAAAGTTGAAGTCTTCAAGAGAAGACTAGATTCCTGGCTCAGGACGGTACCAGATGAGCCGGGTGTACCTGGCTATGTACGGTGGAAAGCGCAAGAAAGTAACTCGCTCCTCTACCAAGCCGGGCCTAGAGGCGGAGTCACCAGCTTGACCTTCGTGTGAAGAGAGATCAACGCACGGAATAGCAACAAGGTTAACAAGGTGTATATATATATATATATATATATATATAGAGAGAGAGAGAGAGAGAGAGAGAGAGAGAGAGAGAGATATCCCTTTTAGGAGAGGACATTTGTCCCGGGTCTCGCATTCACCATCGGCCTCATAGTGAGGCTCATGTTGAAAAAGTGTTGACAAAATGAGGCCCTCAATTTGTGAAGACTGTTTTCTTAAATGCCACCGTTAAATTACGGCTGTTTCTAACACTCCCTATATCGAATTGCGAAGGCGAGAACAAGTTTTGATCGAGGATTTTGCAAGAAAAGTTGAACTCTTTGTCGCTGATGTCAATCAAACAAGATCAACAAAAGAAATTTTCCTTTAAGCAAATTATAACTGATTTTGCCTGTAAGGAGATCAGAAAGAAGATATTTTCATTGTATTCTTGATGTACAGTTCTGTATTTGTTTTTGTACCTTGTGTTGAAGGGGATATATATATAATATATATATATATATATATATATATATATATATATATATATATATATATATATTATATATTATATTATATATATATATAGGGGCGGACTGACAGCAACCTGGGCCCTCCGGCATAATGAGGTCCTGGGCTCCTTGAAATCCCGACTTTTTTCATATTACAGATCGATTACACACTTGACCCAATGGGGAACACACTCACTGTTTTATGATAACTGCGGGCCGGGCAGCCAGGCCCCATAATGGCCCGTGCTCTCGGTCCATGCCCGATTGCCTGACCGCTCAGTCTGCCCCTGTATATATGATGCAAACCCACAAGGAAAAAGAAAAAATGATTCCAAGGCCTTTCGTGTATTCAGCAGTACACCTCGTCAAGGAATGACATCATTCCCTGACGAGGTGTACTGCTGAATACACGAAAGGCCTTGGAATAATTTTTTTCTTGTTCTTGTGGGTTTGCAACATTGTGAAATTTATCATATATATATATATATATATATATATATTATATATATATATACATATACACACACAGGGTGTTTCAGGAGGAAAGGTCAATACTTCGGGAGGTGATAGGGATCAAATGTAGAATTCGGACCCAGCCTTCTTTAGTTAGCTTTATAAGGCTAACTAACGAAATATCACGACCTAACCTAACCAATCGTCAAGGGCGTACAGTTAACCTAACGATTGGTTAGGTTAGGTCGTGATATTTTCGTTAGTTAGCCTTATAAAGCTAACTAAAGAAGGCTGGGGTCCGAATTCTACATTTGATCCGGTGATAGTATCGGTCATTGTGAGAAAAAAAATTTCATATGAACATGTGTCTAATTCTGAATGGTTACGGAAATAGAGCTGTTTGAATCTAGAAGTACAAAAGCATTGTTAATGTTAATCAAGAAAGAGAAACCAATTACTGTTTCTAACATTTAATGTTTAAACATTGGCATTTTAAATGGTATCAGATACAGAAATGACAAATTTGTTACAGTTTACAATGCGTTTTCGAAAATCCCACCGTCAACCTCAATGCACTTTGCAACTCGTGTGCGAAGATCGCGTGTTGTTCGTCTGAGTTGATCTTGACGTTCCTTTATGCGGGCAGCAGCATCCAAAATGCGCGCGAGCAATTCGTCTCGTGTATTCAGTGACTATTCACCTTTCTTTTGTAAACTTGACTTTTCATCCACCCCCACAAACAATAAATATAATCTAACGGAGAGAGGTCTGGAGATCTTGGTGGCCATAGAATGGGACCACCGCGGCCGATCCATCGACCAGGGAAAGTTTGATTTAGCTATTGCATCACCAGACGGGTAGAATGTGGAGGAGCTCCGTCATGCTGAAAGTACATACCAGCGCGTGTAGCCAAAGGAACATCCTCCAATAGTCCTGGCAATTCATTTTGCAGAAATTCTAGGTAACTTTGTCCTGTAAAACGATTCTCTAAAGTAACAGGGCCAATCACTGATCATCGATGATATCGCACCACACATTGGCAGAGAAGCGATGTTGAAAATTTGTTTCCACAGTGGCATTTGGATTTTCGTTTGACCACCGATGAGAGTTACGAGTGTTGTTGATACCGTCACGGGTGAAAGTAGCTTCATCGGTGAACAGTATTAATCGAAGCAATCGGCAATTAACATTTTTCCCAATGACAAAATTCCAGTCGCATGGCAGCGTCTCCTGGTTGGAGGTGTTGTACACGCTGTACATGATATGGATGCAAGCCTTCCTCACGTAATGTTCGCCATACTCTTGTGTGTGGTACACCGAGACGTGTAGAAATTCTTCGTGAGCTAGTAGTAGGACTACGCTCTACCAACTGAAGAATGTTTTCCACTTCATCCACATCTTGTTGACCTTCACGTTCAGATGAAACATGAGCGCTGGGAAGTGTATCAATCTCACGCAATGTGTTGAAAACCCTGGTAAACACTCTTCGATCCGGAATTCTGCGGTTCGGAAACCGTCGACGGTATTCTGCAAAAGCAGCTGTTACACTTCCATCGCAAAAACCGTAGACATACACCATATCTGCATATTCGGCATGTGTGAAGGTGTGTGGCAGTCTTAACACGGTTCTAGGACAGTTCATACCAGGATAGCTCATACCAGGACAACTTATACCCAGACAACTCATACCCGGACAACTCATACCTAGGACAACTCATACATAGGACCAGAAAAAAAAATGAAAAATTAATGAAAACATTTATTTTGTAAAATTAAAAATTAAATTTAAACATTTAGAATTCATGCAAGTTATTAATGAAAACATTTTGAAATACAAACATTTATTTTTAAAATTAATGAAAACATTTATTTTGTAAAATTAAAAATTAAATTTAAACATTTAAAATTCATGCAAGTTATATATATATATATATATATATATACAGTATATATAAGCAAACAACCAAAGGGAAAAGGAAACACAAAGTCCGAGCGCTCGGACTTTGTGTTTCCTTTTCCCTGTGGTTGTTTGCTTATTAATAAGATCACGTGTTATTTTGATTTTAGTGCATATATATATATATATATATGCCCAGTTAGGTTCATTGAATGCCCGGTTAGGTCAACTGAATACCCGGTTTAGTTCATTGAATGCCAGTTAGGTCAACTGTACGCCCTTGACTATTGGTTAGGTTTAGTCGTGATATTTTCGTTAAAACTAGCGAAAATATCACGACTAAACCTAACCAATCGTCAAGGGCGTACAGTTGACCTAACCGGGCATTCAAATTTTATCCTATGTAAATAATGGGTTCTCTATTTATTATATGTTTGCAATAAACAATAAATTTGTTGTTATTGTTTTCTTATCTTATTTTGGTTAATTTGCAGAGTTTAAACTTTCGGGGTGGATATAGATGAAAAGATCAACATTGGGGTGGTAATTGTTGAAGAGAGTACGAGTTGTCCTTGGTATGAGTTGTCCGGGTCTGAGTTATCCGGTATAAGTTGTCCGGGTATGTGTTGTCCTGGTATGAGCTGTCCAGTCACGTCTTAACACTGCTTCAAACACTAAACAATGTCACTCACAACAGTCAGCTATTGGCTTATGTTACATGCTTACATTACAGCTTACATGGTTCAAGGTTGTAGGGGAGGGAAGGGGGAGGAAGAGCTGCGCGCGCATCAGATTCAAACAGCTCTATCTCCGTGACCATTGAGAATTAGACACATGTTCATATGAACTTTTTTTCTCACAATGACCGATGCTATCACCTCCCGAAGTATTGACCTTTCTCCTGAAACACCCTGTGTATATATATATATATATATATATATATATAATATATATATAATAATATATATATATATATATATATATATATATATAGAGAGAGAGAGAGAGAGAGAGAGAGAGAGAGAGAGAGAGAGCCAATGAATGAATCTTTGATAAAAATAAATATTACAATTATTACAATATTACAATAAAGTCATAATATACAATTTCTCTAGTTGGACTATTTATATTTATTTTCCTCGTTTTGGCTTTAGGCTTTAGCGAGCCTCAGATTAATTGTAAGATAAAACAAATACTTCACTGATGGTTACGATTATGTAATCTGTAAATACTAAATATTATGATTAATTATAAGATAAAGTTCAGAGTCCTTTTATATAAAACAATTCTGATAGTTTTAACTTAAATCTGGGTTCGATCGTGATGTACTAATTCGTTTTTAATATAATAAAAGAAACTTTAAAATGCTAAAACATTAGACAGCCAGATGTACGAGGTCTCTGTGTTTATTCTTTTTAACCTTCCGTTTGGTGTTTCGTTCGGAAGCACCTCCGGAAGACATAGCCTTTCTGGCTGCTCACTGGAGTTAATCGGGCGGGTGGTTTGGGCCCTCGCAGTTTATTTTCAAATATATTTTACAATTTAGAATTCTGTAAAAATGTGGATGTAAATCTTTCCCAAAATTCGATTTAATACAAAACGAAATTTTTAGGATTTTTATACTCTTGATAAATCAACGTTTATTTATTTTTATGTACAAAGGAATTATGACGTTTTATACCTTTAATTAATTTACATAATTTAATTTTAAACCAAAATATTTAAAAAAATGAGTTAAATTTCGAAATAATTAATTTTAACGCGGGATTTTTATAATAAAGTTTACTTTTAGACTCTTCATAAATGAAATATGAATTTATTTTACGGCGTGTATTTTTCCAAACTTCTTTTTCATATAAATTTTTAATTCTAAAAAACTTTTTTATAAATAACATGTAAATTTATTTATTTTAATTTATCTTTATTTCGACTTTATCCCATGAAAAGGTGACGGTTACATTTAATTTGTTTTGTCTGTTTGATCTAAAGTGGGAGGGGACTACGTGAACGAGTATATATATATATATAGCAGGGATGGGAAACTGATAAATCTTTAAGTCCAGTTTTCGATTTCAGTTTTTAATTTTTTTTCGATTTGAGTTTATTTTTCGATTCAAGTTTTATATTTTTCGGTTCGATTCAATTTAAATTTCGATTCCAGTTTTTTTTTCAGATTTCTTTTAGAATTTCTTTGTACTATTTATATTATTTTTTCGGGGGGTACCCTACTGACAAATTCAGATTTATTTTTATATTTGTATTTGCATTCGATTTCTGTTTTTCAAAGAGAGAATTTTCTTTAGTAACTATCTTTACTTTTGTATGATTAAACATATAAGCATCTATAACCAACTATAGCACGAAACACTCATCTCTTATTTTTTACTTATTCGTTTCATTTCTTTCACATGAAGTTTTATTTCACAAAAAACTTTCAATTCGAAATGTTTTATTAATTCGTACACTTTTTAAATTTTAAAGTACACGACACGTATAAAATATATAAATAATAATATTAGAAAGGGGAATAAAACAATTAAATTCACCTATTTTATGAAATACAAAATACAAATACCTTGTAAACTCGCATGTTAAAATTAGAGCGAACAATTAAAATATTGTCAATGTTTTCGGGCAACAAATTGTTTCTTTGAGGATTTAAAATCAATCTGAAAAGAGATAAAAGCCGTTCCACACTAACGGAACTAAAAGCGGTTCCACATTGAATTAAAGGATAAATGGATATTTAAAATCCATACAAATGTTAAGTCGCAAAAAAAGGAAAATAATTCACGCTATTTATATTTTTTTGCATTCCAAATGCTCCTCAAAACTGCAACGCAAAACTGTTATTTTTAATCTATTCGAATTCAGATTTCAGGTTTTGATTGTTTTTCAATTTCAGTTCAAATTTCGATTTTAGTTGCCAGAATTTTTTTCAGTTCGAGTTTTTTTCGATTTCAGTTCATAAAATAATATCGGTTTTATCAAATTTGTCGATTCCAGTTCGATTCAGTTTCCCATCCCTGATATATAGATATATGAGTGCAGAGTTTGGAGCGCACGCACAAGCACACACACAACACACACACACACACACACATGTTTATTAGTCATCTTGGATGGTAATTACTTGCTTTAGTTTGCTTTGTTTAGATGATGGTGTATTTCAATGGGCTGTTTTCAGCCATGTTCTGGTAATCAAGCTAACTTTTTCGCCATTTCAGCCAGTCAAAGCGGTTTTACTTGGCTTTATTAGCTTTAATTCTTTTTTAGTCTGTCTTTCTGAATGTAGACTCGGACGAGGAATGTTGTGCTCTGTCATTTCTTTCTAATTCTTTCTAAATAATATATTACTTTTATTTTAGTTTTTCTATTTTGTAAAATATTTTATTTTAAACTGTAAATAATATACTTTTGGTAGTTTTCTAATTTTTATTCTCTTTTATTCAGCTTTAAAACTCTTAAGTTTTTGTAATTTAATTTATATGGAAATAATAATAATTCTTTTTTTAGCGAAATAATATATATATATATATATATATATATATATATATATATATATATATATATATATATATATATATATATTATATATATTTTGCTTTAAAACTCTACTTCATAAACAACATATTTCTTTTTCTTTTATTCTTTATAATTAATTTATAATGAACACAAAATGCCAGTGAATTGTGAAGTTGTGAGTTGTAGACGGTTTAAGACGGGACATAGACGTTTGTGGATACAGCGTGGTGAGGAGTGTTAAACAGCATTTAAATCGCAAACGCTGCATTTAGTTTGGCGTCGCGTTTATTTGCTAATGCGTTCGCAAACGTCGACTCAATAATTCTAAGAGCGCTGTCGATAGTTTGTATAATCTTATTAATCTGAAATGGATAAGCGAAACTTTCCAAATTTCTGCGAACGCTGCTCAAAAGTGGTCTGTCAAAAATCGTGAAATCCTGAAGGACACCACAACTTTTTCAACACCCTCTTAATTAGATAAACATGGAAGAAGATTTATTCAAATAAAGTTTATTTATAGTAATTATTAATTCACCAGATTATAAACGTTAATTTAAAAGAGCAAACCATAATTTTTAAGCCCACTTTTATTTTAACGAAAAATGACTGTTCTTTGAACAGTGTTTGCAGCCATGGCATTTACCACAATAACTAAATCATACACTGTCAAAAATGTTCTTTCAAAGTTCCATTAATTAAAAAAAATCCATTTTTAATATCTAGAAAGGACAAAGAAAGTACAGGAAAACGAATCTGACGATTGTTCACAGGTTTTCTTTTAATACACTTAGAAGACTATCTGGAAAGGAATTATTTAAATGAAATGACATTTTAAAGCAGATGTTACACAAAAAAGGAAGTCAATCTCAAGTTTTGTTCATATACTATACTATATATACAGGGTGTTTCAGGTCGACCCTAGAAATACGGAAAAGAAACACTTCATATTAGTTACGGAATTACTATGATAAACTTCAAATACCAAATACAAACTACAAATTCCGGAATTTGTAGTTTGTATTTGGTATTTGAAGTTTGCCATAGTAATTCCGTAACTAAGGGAAAAGATGGATTGGGGAAGATTGTTCCAGCGTTGATCGGTTGGGTGGATGAAATGTTGAAAATACCGACTAACCCTTGCATTAGAGTTGGACAGAAAAGGAATAAAAATGTGTTGAAAGTCGGGTACTGCGTGCTTTCTTTAAAGGAGGAGGCATTCTGTCAAAGAGTTCAGAAGAGCAGTGTCCATTATAATATCGATAGTAAAGAGAGAGTGAGGCAACATTAGGTGGAGAAAGGGACTGAATACAGTTAGTGAGAGGTGGGAAATTGATGAGACGAAAAGCATTTGATTCTATCCGATCAGGTAGAGCAGTGTGGTTTGAGCTACCCCACATATAAGAAGCGTACTACATACAGGGGCGGACAAGCCCCTATATAAAGAGAGCAACTGAGTGGGGGTGAAGAAACTGCGGAGCCGGTACAGCACACCTAACTTCTTAGAAGCTGTTTTAGGAAGAGAGTATATGTGATCTTTCCAGGAAAGATCACGAGAAAAGGAAACACCAAGAATGTTAAGAGAAGAGGAAGGATCTAATTGTGCATGTTGAAAGTAAGGGGACAGTCGTGTGGAATATCGTGACGAGTAGACAGATGAAGGAGCTAAGTTTTTGAGGTATTGAAAGCTATAATAAGGTTTTCTCTGCCCTAGTCAAAGATAGTAGAAAGATCAGAAGTCAGATGCAACATAGTCGTCGTACGCGAAGCATGGAGTGACTGTTGAGAGGAACGCTTTGTGAAGCAGGTGGAGAAATGAAGGGTGGAATCATCGGCATAGCAGTGGATAGGACATAAAGTGCGAATCAAAAGATTATTAATAAATAAAAAAGAAGAGAGTGGGTGACAGAACAGAACCCTGAAGTAAACCACTATTAATAACGTTAGGAGAAAAACAATGGCCATCTACAACTGCAGCTGTAGATCGACCAGAAAGGAAATCAGAGATGAAGGCACAGACAGAGGGATAGAAACCGAAGGAGAGCAATTATAAATTAAGTATTTATGCCAGACTCTGTCAAAAGTTTTTGATATGTCAAGCGCAATAGCAAAGGCTTCACGAAAGTTGCGAAAAGAGAATGATCAAGATTCAGAGATATATATAAAAAGATCGTCAGTTGAGCGTTCCTTGCGCAACCCATATTGACGACGTGAAAGAAGTCTGTTAATAGAGAGGTGTTTAAGAATCTTCCTATTAAAGATAAATTCATGAACATTAGAAAGGCAGAGATCAAAGCAATTGGACGATAGTTGGAGGGTTGGGAGCGGTCACCTTTCTTTGGGACATGCTGAACGAGATCAAACTTCTAGCAGGAAAGAAAAGTACCAGATGAAAGACAAAGACGAAAGAGTTTGTCTAGGTAGGCTGTCAGCACAGAAGGATAGTTCTTGAGAACAGGAGGGACACCATTAGGACCGTACGCCTTCTTAAAATTCCGTTCGTATTCACGTCTGAAACTCACTCTCAATTTTGACCTGACCTCACTCCGTGATCTTACATGACCTTCACCTTAAATTTTTACTGAAGGTGTGTTAATTAGTTCTGTGAAGGTGTACCAAGTTCCAAAATTCTAAGTTTAAGCGTTTTTATTTTATCAGAAAAAAAGTGCCGGGAGGGGGGTCAAATTGACCCCCAGGCAGAGCAAGGGTTAAAAGTGGGCTAACAGAAAGAGTGTAACGGAAATATTTCATGGGGACACCCTTTAATCTGTTATATAGGTCATAAGAGTTCAGAAAAATATAGTGGTGAAGGATCCTGTTGTGGGGGTGCACGAGGGATGCGGGATGCCCCGGGCTCCTGGCCTATTTCTAGAGCTGAACCCAGGGAGAGCCGAAAAAAAACATCTTTGGAAGAGATTCTAATTTTAGACACAATTAATCAGGAGGAGTAGATGGAGGAACAGCACCAGAATCGTACAGAGTTGAGTTGGAGGCGGAAATTTGAGTGAAGAATTTTTTGCGTTTTTTGTGCAGTTGAGCAGAGTTGAGATAAAAAAATTTTTCCGAAGAAATATATATCTCGAAAGCTGCTCTCTTTCACAAAAAATGGATAACAGATTCTATTAAAATGCCTCAAAATATCAAATAAATATTTTCTGATATGTAATTTAATTTTCTTTATTAAAACCTAACCTGTAAAATTACACTTTTTTACACGCTTAATCTTACGGTCAGTATGTTACCTATTACAATGGAGAATATTTCGGTCTTTTCTATAATTACACTCTTTTCCACAGTTCGGACATAAACAAGTTTTTAATATCACACCATGATTTGCAAAAAATTCAAAGCTTTAAGGCAAGAAGACGAATTTAGTCTTCAAAGTCTACTTCACATCCTGCACAGTTCGTTCATGGTCACAGAAACACAGAAACAAAGAAAAAATTATTTGCTGCCAATACATTCAGCTGCCAATTTTGGTTAGATAACATATTAAATATTAATTTTTTATCTTAATATTGATTTGCACAGCATATGAAACATATTTTCTTTCATTATTTTTTACAAGGATTCTGAATATATTGTTTCTCTAAAGTTTAGGTGATGTGGTCTGTGGAATATTAACCAATATTTACAATAAAATGTTCAACATATCTGCTAAGTTTGGTATTTTTATTACTATATGAAAATATTAAGAAATACTAAATGCAGCACTGTACTTGCTATCGTCTGCAAGTTATAGTCCAGTCAATCTAAGCTATATTTTTGGTTAACCTGGAAGTAATTGTAACAGAAATGGTTTCAGCGTTTTTGACATCCCCAAATATTCAAAAATAACATATTAAAAACTTACCACCATTGGGTGAGGCAATTTTTCAGAAAAATGGAATTTGCATTAACCCCTCACACCCCCAGGTTGGTAGGTCACAATGACACCATCTTGTATTTTTCGTCCACAGCTAACCTTTAACATTAATATTTTTTCTTCAAATTTTCAGTAATCCTTCCTAGATGATTAGCAAATATTTTTAGTTGATAAAAAATTACTCAGTCCATAGGGGGCGCTCCCATCTCATGCTAAAAGACGAAAAACGGAACATCGCGCTGCGTATCGACACGCGATTGTAGGCGTTATTGACCATTGCTCACGTACTCAAGTAAAATTGACCATTGGACATCATAATCGTAGAGGCTTTGATTAGGTCTTTCAAATGAACCCCAACACCACTAGTCTATCCTTCATAGTTTCGAAGATAATATATATTTTCATATTAACGACGTTCACTTGTTTTGATTTCGTTTTTTGGACATAACTCTTGGATAAACTGAGATATTGATCTGAAATTTAGTTTATAGAAAAAATAGCATGCTATGTCAACTCAAATCAATACATAACGATTTCACAGGGATAGGCATTTTGATATAGCCTATGCGTGATGGTGAGTTAGTAAAAATCTGGGTCTGTATTATTTTCGTCACTGTTCTCTGCATTCTCTATGTCCAAAGGGTGCTGACAGTTCAGACAAGAAACGCCTTGGCATTCGCCACACAAGGCTGAGCATTTCAGTCCATTCTTGAAACACGTACATCTCGCGTTCTGACACTCTACCTTGCAGTTACATCTGAAAAGTTTTAGTAAGCTTTCTGGTGCTGGAGCTTTCGAGGTATAAACTGGTAGCAGTTTTCCTCTTTTCACAGTCCAACCCCATTCTTCTGGATCAAGATCTTCCAGTCCTCTCCAAACTTGCACTTGGAGGTAAACACGCAATGAATGGAATGATGCAGCTGCGGATGTTGGAGGCAAGCTCTCGGGAGACACAACTTTCATACTTGCAGCAACTTTCCGGTAGAATCTTGTGACACGAAGCTTATCAAGCGAGCTTTCTTTTTTTCCGCCATAAACAATAAGCAACAACTTTTCTCCAGCAGTAATAACTTCTTCTCTTGTTGATGTTGAGTTGTTGAAAACTTGGCTTAAGCGTTGAAAGCTTTCGTCTTTCTTAAACTTTTGCAGGGCCACATCTTTACCAATGGAGAACAATCTGGACGTTGTATCACACCCAAGTAAGGCGTGAATAAGCAAGATTGCTTCGCAAATCTTCAATCCTAATTTCGATTTAGCGTACTTGATGTCCCACAGTTTGGTTTTCGCTTTCGATCGAGTTTTTTGCTCTGATGTGAAAAATATTCTGTGACCATCTACATCAGCATGATGGAGCAGGAGAATGAGTAGATCGGTATCTTCTGCAATAACAACTGTTGGTTTACTTCTGGCAGATTCAATTGCTGTCTGTACAATCAAAAGGTCTGCATCACCAGATGATTGGATTGCTTTCATGTTTTCTTCGTTCATTTTAGTCGCCAACATTACTAGAAATCTCTGCTTGTTGTCGAGGTTAGTAAGAAACTCGTCTTTCTTCATATTTAGCTTCATTTCTCCTGTTAAACGTACAGGTATGCCCTGCTTGCCTTTGGTTCTGCGAATGTGGGTTGTATCTTTGGTACAAGGCTTCCCGTCATACCCATCAAATACAACGACTGTTCCCTCTCCGTAATGCTTGAGGACGTATTCTACATAAGTTTTGCAAATCTCGTTGTATGTTCTTCCTTTTGTCCATTGTACTCTGTGGAGTAAGGATCCTCCATCGAGGACATATGAAATATCTTTAGGAAGTGAAGCATCTGATTCATCAGGCGCAGTTGAAGACCAGATAGAATTTGCTAGCTGTGGTTTATTTGCTTCCCTTAACAAACCGTCTGTCTCTATAAGTGCAGGAGGAAATGTGCACAGCTCATACGAGAATGCTGTCTCCAAGTCTACAGCTGATCCCATACCTCTGACAGTGGTTATTAGACGTTGGAATAACAAGAGAGGATCAACGGGAATAACTTCTTCATCTATCTTAATAGTTGATCTTGCTTTCATTGTTATGGCCACGTCTTTCTTCTTGAACGTATAATCTGCAACTGGTTTTCCGGACATTGAAGCAAGAATGTTGCTTCCAATAACCTTGGCATTGTCTACATTGACAGTTGAAATAGCAATTTCTCCTGTGTCAATGCTCATGAGTTCCTTTCGGTTGTCGAAGGGGTTTCTTGCCACAGCGTACGCCAAGATTTTCAATGAATCTTTGAAATCTCTTTCAAGTCGTGCCTGTCTTGTTTCTTTATGCTGCTCACTACCTTCATACGTTACATCTGTAACTTCCTGCATCGCACGGTTTATTTCTGCACAGGCTGGTGTCGACAGTAGCCAAACTGATCTTTGTACCTCAGTCATTCCTCGTCCGTGAGTTAGTCCACCTGTTGTTTTCAAACTCCTCATAAGAACTTGTTCTATAACCAGATCTGTTGAGAGTCCAGCCCAAAATCTATTACTTCTGCGAACAACATGATAGCCTTCTCTAAACTTTGCGTAAACATTTGGATGTGTCTCTTTTAGATTTAACATTTTTTGAAGATAGATGCGTGTTGACTTAGCATACGCAAAATGTCCAGACGCTGCGAAAAATGGTAGCATGCTATACTCTGCCAGTAAATGAAGAAGGAAGTTTCCTGTTCTTTCGGCTTTTATGAATGTGCATAGTATTTCGACCATTTCTATGTATTGGAACCACAGTTTTGCAATTCTCGAGGAATCTAAGCTATGTTTGTAGTTCTCCAGTTTCTCAATCATCTTTTTGAAGACCTCCTTTTCTACATCTTCCGAACTTATTTCTCCTGAGATTGATTTATCAAGTAAATCTGAGATCTGTATTAAATCGAAGTTATCAGCAAAATTGAAAACATCTTCTGACTGAGTGTATTCTTCATCATTGTCTAACTTAATAGGGCACTCGTATATTTCTGACATCATTATTGCATGAAGGGCACCTACAACTAGTAGATGACCACGAACGGCTCGAGATATTGCTTTCCCACTTAGCATGTGGGGCACCGTGTTTTCAGCATAGACAGTTTCTAACATTGTCTGCAGTCCGGAAGAAGTCATGAGATGCCCAATAGATCCAAGGAAACTCATGGCAGTGTGGAGCCCACCAAGTCGCAACACTATTTCTTTCAAAGGGCTTGCATCATCCACACTTTCTTGGATTTCAGTTCCCTTCCAGTACAGTGGCTGATCAAATGTTAGTACCGGTGACATGTAGCGCTTTGCTTGCTCAGACACAAAATGCATGGTTGACAAAATGCACGATTCGTCGCTGGATTGCATATCGATCATCGGCATGAATATAACGGAAGCCTGTCCAGGGTGCTCTCCTTTATGCACCATTTGCATAAAGCCATTCCACAGTGGTCGTTGAGGTTTCAGCATCCAGGCACAATTCCATAAAATGTTGAAGCAACTTGTTGGATCATCGGCATGAAATTGAAATTGATGCAAATCTTTGTATGTTAAGGCGCAAGAAGATTTTCTGCGCGAGCGAAATATGTGAGTTTCGATGCTGCAAATGTCCACGATCTCCTTTGATGTGACATCTATTCTTGGCACTAATTTCGTGGAAGCTACCTTGGGAGTAACTGTAACAATTATACCCATACCGTGGAATGTATTTAGACCATCGATTGTTCTAATATTGTGATCAACATTGTCACCAACATGTTGAAAGATTCATTGTCAATTCCTTCAATTTCTGTCCCCTGATGATACGCCGCACTTCTTTCAAACTTCTGAACCTCTGAGTAGGAAGAGCAAAATCCGTGACTGTGTAAAGAGTCAATCAAAAACCTTGATCCAAATTGTCTATGCATTTGCACTCCCAAGCCAATCTGAAGTGGGGCAATTATTGCTTTTGGTCTGACTGCTTGCATTATTGCCTGCCCAATAGAGGCAATTCGTAGGTCACTGCTTTTGGCAACAAACATCTTTTCAAGCAGTAATCGTAAAGATTTGGGAAGAAATTCTTTGCAACGGGCACGAGATTCTATGTCTTGGGTGGATGGATACATTGTTGAAGAACTATCGCATTCTTTAATTTCACTTTTTAGCAGCTTTGCCGCAGTTTCAATAATGCGATTTTTTTCAGTTTCTACGTCATCTGATTTCTTGCTTTTATAGAAATCATAGAGAATATTCTTGGTTTTTGATCTGAATGTGACAACATTATGTTTCCCATTAATCTCCGTGACAACAATTTCATCTTTAAAATGCTCCATCAAACGACTTTTCAGCCATTTGGAAGTATATGCATGACTTGATGAATCTTTCAGATGATCCTGCATTATTGACAAAAGATCATTGATTGTGGTTTGTTCATCATCATTTTCTCGCAAATAATTCGCCACAAAAGCAAAGGCAGACTCTTGAGATTCATCATAAGGCCGACCCCTTTTTAAACTTTGACTCGTTTGTGTGTTACTATCGTATAGTTTTGGAATACCTTTTCCAATACGAAAGTTAGTACTACATGCTTGATGATACACCGCATCTTCTGAATGTAAATCATTTACAAAAGCTATACGCCCTTTTACATCAACTGCCCAGCCATCCTTGCGCTGTTCGCAAACTTTTAGAATACTGATATCAAACTCACGATTCTTGCACATCACTTGAAAAGCTTTATTGTCCCGTTTATCTCTTTCGGTGATGCGATTTTTGCAGAACAAACAATCCAATTTGTAATTAAAGTCGTGATCAGATCTTAAACTAAGTTTAAATGCAGTGGCATCAGAAGATGTGGATGCTTTCTTTTTATTGTAAGATGCAATGTTCTTATTAATATATGGATCTCTACATGATCTGTGTAGTTTGTCTCCAGCTGTGACAAAGATGTCATCGTCTCTTTCTCTGCTAGCATTGCAAACACCCAAGGCACCTTTTTCTGTTAGTGTCACATAAGAATCACGGTCATCTATGACTTCTTTACATATTGCACAGGTTTCGAAACGTTCAGAATCCATTTTGACCTGAAACAAAATAATAGAATTAATTAATTTTATTGCAAAATTACAGTGTTAATTTTGTTTTAGAAACTGATTGGACCTGGAAGTAATTGCATTTTTAAGCGCCAAGTTTAGGATTCAGGCGTATTAAGAAACTCGGATCATATATGATTTCGCATAGCGGCCATCCTGAAAATCCAAGATGGCCGCCATGGTGGGCCTACTGCCCACCTGACAATATCCTAAGCGCTATAATTATATTCCCTGACCCTGAAAATGTATGTTTAGACACAAAAATTGTGAACCTACATATATTAGAAACGAAGATATAAGTAAATGCAGGTTTTTCACATGTCGGCCATCTTGAAAATTCATGATGGCCGCCATAATTGACAAACTAAGCATCAGACACTATTCTAATCCATTTTACTGGTTTCGTTGACCATTAAAACCTACAGAATGATATATTACAATAAGAAATTGACTGAATAGTAAAAATTTGGTGCCACTTTATTGTTACCGATGGTAGCGGCGGCCATCTTGGATTTACGGAAATTGGCCTGGCCCGTTTGTGGTAAGTTTTTAATATATCATTTATGTTGAGGTAAGGGTGCGAAAACAGTTAAAACTATTTCTGTTACAATTACTTCCAGGTCCAATCACAGATTGACTGGACTATTAATTAAGAACTGATGTTATCACGTTAATGAAACTTAAAGATTGTGTTTGAAAAAACAGGAGTCTTCCCTCGTAAGAAACGTCCTCATATTGGCCAAGATAGTAACTGAAAGTTGTTCCGAGTTCAGCAACTTCGTTACCTATAAAGCCACAGAACCGTTGTGACAATCGAATCTGAAATTGTCTTTCCTAAACGAAGTTTAAAACTAATTCAGTGCTGACAACATTCTTTCAGTTTTTATTTACTCGTTGGGATTAAAGAATTGGGGTTTTAATGAATATGAAATTATAGAATTCATAATGTATAAATGAAAAAAACATAAGTTCGGCTTAATAAATAGATAATAAAGTTAGGAAATAGGCCTCAGATGAATTTGGACAAGCGTACGTGACTTTCAGCACGAATCCAGAAGAACAGGTTTCGTTGCGTTCATACTTGTAATTGTGTTCAGCTAATGAGAAATAAGACTAATCGTCACGTGTTTGATATCACGCCTCTTTTTCGTCCAATCGTGTCATTATAAACAAATTAGTTTCCAGATAAGACTATATATAATAATAATGATAGGATTTAATATCGTAAAATAGGCCAAATAGGTTGGTTAAATAATATACAAGAAGTAGGAATTTGACAAAACTCATAAAATAACGCGTGTAGAACTGTTGTGTAGTTCTAGAATCTAGGTGAGTGAGGAAAAGAGGAGAAATGTTCCATCCCGACGCAAGATGGAAATTCGGTCTCTTCTCCACAGCAGCGTCGGTGGGAGAGTCGAGAACAGGGAGTCAGACAGAGTCGTCGGAAGCAGTTTGTCCATCTTCAGATCATTTTGCCCTCCCTTGTTAATTTTTCAACATTTCGATTTGAGCCCGTGGGAAATAGGGCTTATATTTAAGATGAACTAATAACAGTAAATTTGATTCATTTCCCCCTTGGGCCGACGAGAGTGAATTCTTTCCGAGACCTATCCCGCTTCTTTAGGTCTACTTGATTTTCGGTCAAGGCTTAACCTTGTTTATTAATTGTACGAGGGCCACTCAGTATATTTTACCCCACCTTTTTTTTTCTTTCGAAGTTTCCTTGTAAGTTCCAAAAATTTTGTACACAAGTAGTTACATACCTTTTTTACAGATTTTTATTTTTCCGCAGTCTTCATCCTTTTCTACGGCTTTCCTCCACCTCGAAATAAGAGCCTTTATTCCTTGCTGGTAAAAGTCCGCTGGGTTCCGCTGGAGCCACCTCTTAACCTCCTCAACAACCTCATCGTCACTGAATAGCATCCTTCATTGGCCCAAACAAATGGAAGTCTGAAGGTGCCAGATCCGGGCTGTATGGAAGGTGGGGGTAACACAGTCAAGCGCATTTTTGTGATGGCCTCTGTTGTTTGCAAATTGTTGTGTGGTGTTGCGTTATCGTGCAAAAGAAGGACGTCTTCCAGTTTTGTCTCCGGTCGAACTCGCTTTATACGTCTCTGGAGTCTCTGTAGGGTAGCAATATATGCCTCCGAGTTGATTGATTGTCCTTTCTTCATAATGTCCATCAGAATCACCCCTTTCATGTCCCAGAATTTGGTGGCCATATCTTTTCCTGCAGGGGGAGCCATTTTGAACTTTTTCTTGCGTGGGGAGTCTGCGTAATGCCACTCCATGGATTGACGTTTTGTTTCAGGTTCAAAGTGGTGTACCCAAGTCTCATCCCCAGTCACAATTCGTGAAGGAAGTTATCCCCTTCTGTCTCGTATCGAACTAACGACTCAGAAGCAATTTCTTTTCTTTGGGCTTTGTGATCTTCAGTCATTTGGCGAGGAACAAACCGTGAACACTCTTTTCAGTATCCCAGTTGCTGAATTATCGTATTCACACTTCCTTCACTAATTCCTAGCTCCAGTGATAGCTCCTTGTATGTGACGCGCCGATTTGATCGAATGATGCTGTTAGCACGTTGCACAGTGTGAGATGTCACAGCCGATGCCGGGCGACCGATGATCTCACACGTTTAGACCAGCGTCCAACTGTGGTTCGATCAACAACAGCATCTCCGTAAACAGTTTGTAGACGTTTGTGAATATTTCCAACTGTTTCCTTCTCTGTGGTTAAGAATTCGATAACAGCTCTCTGTTTACGACGCACATCACTGTCAGACGCCATTTTCGAAACTGCGTTAACCATCAGTTTTATGCAAGGGCGTTTAAAAGCGGTTTTATACAAGGATGTGAGGTTCAAAGTGGAAAAATGCGGTTATTTGAAGCGCATAAAGTTCAAACTTACGGCCCAAAAGACATTTAGCTGAGAAAAAAAGGTGGGGCAAAATATATTGAGTGCCCCTAGTATAACGCAAGTTATTTAATCTGCGAATGAACATAAGATTGAAAGTATAAAAATTTTGTTGTTTTATAACTGTAAACTTATATTAGTGGTTTAAAGGTACGAGTAAATTCTGAAATTAATATAATGATAAAAAATGTAAGTTTCTTAGTTGAAGTCAAGTGAAAAATTAATCTGAAGGAAAACATCAATGCGTTCACGCTACCCCTTAAATTGCAACATCCGAATGTTGTGAATTCATGTCGGTGCATTTATGAACTAAATACAAATTGTATTGTAACACACTCAACTACGAACGGAACAATGGGTGAAAGGATTATTTTCATTCATGAGGGTCACCGGGGGAAGGAACGTCACCCCGGGATAAAAACCCCGAACCCTATATACTCTTTCAAAAACAGAGTTCGTAGGTGAAAAAAAAACACCTTTGGTTTGGTTTGAGCAGGAAGGCAGGAAAAAGAGATACCGGAGCCACAGGCGCAAATATATATGGTTACTTCAAATGGAAACTACCAAACTGGCATGCAATTATAGCAAAGAAGATGGTTTTCAAATGCACTAAATATAAAATTGACTGCTTCTGCAACTGAGGAGAGAACGTTGCAATAAATAAATAAATAAATAAATAATAATAAATGGATAAAATTAAAAAATTACTAAACATTTTTTTTATATTCGAGGAATTTCTTTCCGCAATTGCTTACATTATGCAAATCCTACAGGATGGTTGGACGAATGCGTATATAATGAAGAAGTATATTTCCCTATGGACAAAAGAAAGTTTTGCCTTGAGAAGGTTATCTTGTCTGGAGTAAGTTCTCACTACTGGTCAGGATTCAGGGAGGTGGCCTCATCCATTGATAGCCTTATGGATAATGTCGAGTTGGCCGAAATTAAAATGGTATATCATTTTTACTCTTAAATAAAAAGTAGATAATTTACTCGTTTCGTTTGTATGTTACCAAAAAATTATTTTGGGGTTAATATTTAGCAATGTGCCGAGTCTATCTATTAGAGTCTGTCTATTAGAGTGGGTTTTTATTATCATATTTTGACCTTCACGTAGAAAAAAGTGGTTTTTGCATTTACTTTCGTTTATGTTGTTGCCTCTAATCCCGTATATGTTACAGTAAAATTGTGGAAGAGTGATTTCGTGAAATCCCTGAAATTTTCAGTAATTTCGCGTGATTATTGTTTCCTTCAGGAGGTTACTGAAGTACTTAAGAACTTCACTTAATCTAACCTAACTTCCTGAAGTCCCTGAGTGAAACAGTAATTACGTGAA
Organism: Bathynomus jamesi; assembly: GCA_023014485.1. Classification (NCBI taxonomy): domain Eukaryota; kingdom Metazoa; phylum Arthropoda; class Malacostraca; order Isopoda; family Cirolanidae; genus Bathynomus; species Bathynomus jamesi. The sequence continues at coordinate 735,763 of JAJOZX010001816.1, forward strand.
ATCACTCGTTTCACAATATTACTGTAACATATAAACGGGACCTTTTCCGTTCTATGGGCACCATTCAAATGAGAGAAATTAATATTTTTTAAACTTATTTTAACTTTTTATTAAAAATCAGTACATTTTGAATAGGAGAAATTTAATTTATTTAATTTAACAGCTTTGAACATAAATTAAAACAAAAAATATTTGTCGTTTCTTAAAAAATTTGACGATTTATTACATTACATTATCATTATTATTGGTCATACCTAACCTAACACAAACCTAACCTAGCTTAACATAGCCTAACCTGACCTGACCTAACCTCGTTGGTGCCCATAGAACGGAAAAGCCCCTTAAACGAGTGACATTAGAAATAAATATATTACTTGTACAGCTAGTTATTCTCGGTTCAATAATCTCATTAATCATCAGTTAAAAATTTTGCATTAAGAATGAATGAAGTTAATTAATTGCTTTTTATACTAAACGTAGAAAGGATTAAATGAAACTCATCCGTAAACATTTCCCTTCTTTCACCAATATTGGACGAATACAGGACAAGAAACGACGAACACTGCCACAAAGTATCACTTCTTGAGCATCGTTCATCATCTTCAGACGATCTCCGTGAGTGTAATGGCGATGAAAGGGTATTGTTAAAGTCGCGACTGAGGTCAGATGGAATTCAACTTTTTACTGAAATCAACGAATCGTGTAAACCTCTTTTTGTTTTGTTCTGTTTTGGTACACATTCACTTCTTCCATCATTTTATTTTTCTCACGACAGTTTTCACCATATTCTTAAATACTTTTTAATTTAACTTACTATTAAAATTAATTTAGATTCTGACAACATAATACTGAAGGCATCGCAATTAACATATACAAACATTTTAAAGAAAATGTTACAGGGTGGCGCAAAAGTCAGGAGTCAAAGGATCATCATTGCATAAATTATAAATTTTTAAACGAAAATAAGTAATTTCTATTTAAAAATAGTGGCGGCCACAGAAGGGAAAGATCCATTCTCTCTGCCTCCTTAGTTTAGCGCCACCCAGTATGCTGTCGAAACTTTTCAAAAGTTATAGGCTACATCCGGATGAAATTCTAAAGCATCAAATGCTGGTCGTCATTTAATTACTATTTTTTATTACAGATTATCTATATAAAATCATATTAATTCTTTAAATACACTTGGGGGAAAGAGTTTGTTGAAAATACTGCGACACCGAAATGTGTACCGCTTTGAAATAATTTTGTCTTATGTTTAATGCAAGGGAAAAAAAAAAAAAAAATTACATTCATGAGTTGAAGTATTTTCAATAAATATTTTACAACATTACACCACTTTTCTTAGGGTATTGATGAACAGAGTAACGTAAAACACTTAATTTGATATGTTTAATTAATTCTTTTTATATTACCTTCAATAACTTATTAAAAACAGAACAACGGGCTGAAAATAACGCATATATTTGAATAATGCGAAAATAATCACATATAAAATCACTTGACTCGAAATACTAAATCGGTATGACGACGCCGCAGTCAGAAACTTTTAAGTGTTTGATGTCCTTCAACGATGCAACGGCCACTTGAAGCAGTCGAAGATTTTTAATGACTCTAGCGAACGCTGTGTCGCTCACTCCGCTCCAGTCTTTTAGAAATATGCCAAAAAGCGCGGAGTGATCGCCGTTGCTACCCGCCACCAGTCCTTCCGCCACGAGTTCTCGATACTCAGGACCGGGTTTTATGCCTTCTAGTAACGGTGTTCCCCCTGTACCATCCCCGTGATTGTAATCTCCTCCCAGTAAACATTCTCCTGGTTCTCCCGCTTTCTGAACGCTGAAGAAGGAGGAACTTTTGTAGCAAGGACCCCTCTCTCCCGTGCACAGAAGGCGAAACTGGTGAGACCTTTTCGAAGGAGAAAGAATCCTGATGTATATTCTACCGAAGTAGATGTCATCTTTTGACAGACTTAAGAAACAAACTGGAGTATTAACAGATGTCAAAAGTCTCACGGAACTGTACTGTAAAAGTGAAAAGTTGATGATTAATTTCTTACACTCCTTGATAAAAAGTGAGTTAGTGTCACAGAATTTACAGAATAATAAAGATCCGAAGTTCTACTATAGGTTAGCCAAGGAAAGAATAGGGAAAAGTTTAGCAAAAGGAGAAAAGAAATGACAAAATGTTCGGAAAAGAAAACAGAAACTCGTCTACCATCTTGACACTTATCTACGTACAAAGTATTCATTCAGGAAAAGTAGGAAAAGTAAAAGATACAGAATCTCGTTTTTCTTATGTCAGTTACTGATGGCAGAAAAAGTGTTGGAAGAAAACGTAAAAGAAAGCTAGAAAAAGAATACTTCAGAGTACATTCATACCATACATACGCTTATTTCATGTACCCAGACACTCATTAAAATAATGAGAGCATGCAAGGCTGCGCTATGTAAAAGTAATGTAACGATATCGAGTACCTGATGAACGAAGTGAACAGGCAGTTAGATCATGTCTGTAAATGGATGTGTGCAAATAAGCTTTTACTAAACTTGACAAAATCATCATGTATGATTATAACTAAAAAACAAACAAACTGCAATCGTGCACACCATCAATAATTGGAAACACTCCTCTTACAAAAGTAAATGAAATTAAAGTTCTTGGCATTAAGTTACAGTAAATGAAAAATTAAATTTCAAGAGCCACACACAAAATATCATATAAAAAATATTTAGATTTCTCTACACAATATTTATATATATATAAAAAAATTCCCCAAAATTACGTCCTCACACTGTATTACTCATTTATTCATCCACACTTACAGTACACAATATGGAATCACAGCATGGGATAGTACAAAGAATTATATACGATATTCGCTAGAAGTAGCCCATAAAAAGTGCTTAAGAACTCTTTCAAACAAGGATAATAGACGATCTCATACCTTTCCAATGTTTAGAAATTTAAATATTCTAAAACTAAATGACCTGCATGAACTTACTGTCTGTACCAGTATGTATAACGTTCCTAATAATTGAAACTATACTTCGCCCATTCACAGGGTGATTATTCCCATCAGACCAACCATAATCATAATACAAGGCTTCCCAATTATTTCATACATTAACCAAATTATTCCATGCAAAGGGGCAGATATCTAGAACGCTATACCTATAAATATCAGAGAAGCACCATCGTTCATTTCGTTTCGCAATTCACACAAGAAACACACACACACACACACATATATATATATATATATATATATATATATATATATATATATTGCAACTTGTAAATATTACTGAACAATGAAAATCACCTCTTATACGAGTATATGCAAAATTCACAATCTTAAATTTGGTGCAATCACAAGCTATAAAATTTTTGTTAAAAGTTTCCATTATACTCGTATTACGTCATAGTTATAATATGCCTCGTTTGTCTGTATTTTTGTAACTTTAAAATGTATTATCATTTCTAATTTGTAATATTAGAAACTAATTATTGTCGGTATTTCAAGAAAATTCTGTTTACTGTAATTTTACCATTTTTTTTCTATTATTTCTATTAGTATATCGTACTGTTTACCTCTTCCTTTTCTATTATTTCAAAGATTATTTAAATTTCCACAAATTCTATTTAGATTTATTATTTTGCTTTGTAAAAATAGAAAAGAATCTCAAAGATTCTTGCCTGAAAAGGTGCCATGTTTCCCAACGGCATATTCAGATAAGAATACTGTAATTAAACTACTTGTCACTAAAAATACAACATTAAACGTTAATGCCAACATTGCGTGAACCTATATGGATGTAATGTATATCTTATGAAATGTGTTCTTTCTGAATAAAGATTATCATTATTATTATTAATGTATACAATTTCAGAAAAAGGTTCACCTAGAAACATAAAATTTCTGAAAAACGATCAAGTTTTGTTCTTGAATTTTTATTATTGTCACCAGAAAATAATAAAATATCCAAGGAAAAACAAAATGTTCCTAATTGGTAATTTTTTATGCGTATTAAAAATTTTGTTTCTAGGCGAACTTTTTCCCCAAACTGTACATCATGGCCTTTTTTGAGGAATGTTTATTTTTTAAATATAAAGAAGACGTTAATTCAAGTTGTATCATTGTATCATTAGTTGGCCACAGTTCTTCCATTAAATTTGGTAAAGTGTGTAACAAATTAACCCTTTAATGCCTTTTGGTCCATATAAGTGAAAAATTTTATGATTGTCACTTTGTTACATATTAATTAATGTCTGACATCTGATTGGTTAACTTTATTATATCGATAAATACCTCTTGTCCATATAAATGGACCAATTGTGCACCACTGAGACAATAGAGGGCAATATTTTACTCTCATTGGGACTATCATGCAGCTTCTAGAATGCCCTTTGTCCACATATGTCTGGAGGTCCGGTGCTAGTGTCTCCGAGAAACTGATACAATGAGAAAACGGACATAACTAACAAACGGATGTTTACACACTGTAAGAGTACTTGAAAACATAAAAAAAACTAAACCCAAGTAAACTTGTGTAAAGAAGTTAAATCAGTTCATTAATATTAATAACTCATCAATTCAAAATCAAGAAGATACTTCAGGCATTAAAGAGCTAGTAATCCTCGTATAAAGACCGAGTTGTGTATCAGGAAGTACCTATTTCCCCTCAACTGCACTATGAAGAAGGATCAGGACAGTTCCCTCTTGACGATGTGTGTATGTATACCTATTAGTTAATTAAGCCTATAGCCACAACACGCGGGCGTGGATATAGCAGAAACGGAGTTTGAATCTTTGTTTATTCCAAACAATTAATTTACAGATCTACATTTAACCTCAAGTGGTTTCATTAAATTGAGCATGAGCTAGTGGGAGGTTTTGACTCCCGAGAATCCCCATCAAGCTTCCTGTCTCCATCAGATGGATCAGTGCTATGATATCAGACCCGGCCAACGCCTCCTACTACACTTACTAAGCAAAGGAAACATTACTACTTCTAATCGATCCTAACTAACCCTAAATGATTTAATTTTAATTTTCGTGTTCTTTCTTGGTTTATTTGTTTTAAACAAAACAAATTTTAGATATTTGCTTAATAAAACTTTTTTAAAATAAATTAATTTTTAATTAAAAAGGTTACGATTATTTTAATCATTAATCAGAAACTATATCGGCTTGAAAATGAAATTAGACACTTCACAAAACGTCGTAAGTATATGGACAAGAATGAATTTACCTGAAGAGTTAGTGACGCAGCAGGAGGTGGTCCATCTTCCAAGGCATGAAGTAATACATGACCACCTGACATACTGACCCGAGCTGACCTGACGACTCCTTCATCCCCTTCCATAACTGCATAAATTCCCTCTTTCTGTTCTTTGGCTTCGTCATGGCCAACATCTTCTTCAGCAACGCTAGAAAGTCGGAGAGCGGCTGTTCCAACAACGAGTTGCTGCAGACAGATTTTGTATTAGTGTTTGGCAATTTCAAAGGAATAAAAAAAGCAACTATAATCATCTTTAGTTCACACTTTTCCTAGAAGTTTCAGAAGTAGTCGTCCTTCATATTGAGTAAATGTAAGAAATGAAATTACAGTGAAGATCTTGCCTACCATTTGGTCTAAACAGAGAAATTTTTGTATTGCAAAGTACAGTTTTAAACGTAAGGTGAAGGTAAATGGCATGTTAAAGCGTACAAATGACAAAAAGGAAAGTCAAAACGTTAAAAATTAGTCCTTTATATAATAAACTAACGAGCATCGAGTAAAAGTGTAAATAACTAAAATTCCTACGCATGAATTTACAATTTGTGTAAAAGAAACTAGAGCATTGAACATGAAATGAGAAATTACAGGGATAAAATAATAATATATAAATGTAAAACGAGTTGAATGACGATGGGGTGAGGTTAATCCCGAAACGTTTAAGAAATATGTGAAATAAAGATTTTATAGCTACGTTTGTACTTTTATTTATGTTGGAGACTCCCCACTCCCCAGTAAGGGGCCATTCAAAAACCACGTGGTCCTTAAAGGGGGGAGGGGGTTCCTTATTTGACCACCAAGGGCCACATGGGGGAGGGGGGTCTTGACGTTTAACCGCGTGGCCAATACTAAGCATTAAAATATCCTGTTTATAATATTGTTTATCATATCATATTATATATATATATATATATATATATATATTTCGTAAATTCCAGAAAATTTCAGAAGACTCTAATCTTTATAAACACAAATTCGCTGTATCTTTATTTCAAAAAATTCTACAAGATTCGAATCTCTAACGTTCATGAAACACAAATTTGCCATACTTTTAATTTGATTATTTTTAATTTGCTTTATTTTAATTTGCATTTTAATTTACATAAGATTAAGAAGGGGTGGGGTGACATCAGAAAACCACGTGGTTTTGGAGGGGGGTTAAGTCATTGGCCACAAATGACCACAAAGGGGGGAAACGGGTTTTACCCCCCCCCCCCCCGAAAAAGGAACACGTGGTTTTTGAATGACCCCTAAACAGCCAATTTCAGCTACATTTCTTACTAATATTTGTGACGGTCGAAAAACTTTGTTTCTTATGGCCAGCCAAACCACTAGCCAGATTTGGACGAGACTTGGGAGATAGAGGTAACTGGGGACGGGGAAGAATATAGGCTATGTGGCGTCGGTCTCAGATCATTTGAGGCCGCTGGAAGCCTCTGTATTCCGGATTGGTTGAAAGATA